>RJWM01017525.1:14594-42758 GCA_004363535.1 Dasyprocta punctata | reverse complement strand
TTTTTTCTTTAAAATATATATATTATATATATATACACAAAGCACAAAATACCATTTATAAAAATATATATACATATATGTATGAGTTTTATGTGCATGCATATATATACACATATGTACTTGTTTACATAAATTATATGTGTTCATACAGTAATATTTAACTGTACTTATCACATATATATGCATATTTTTGTATTCACGTATATTTATGTATTATAGGCATATATATTAGATGCATAAACCTTAGAAATATATGTGTATGTATGATTCTATTGTTACATGTGTTGTTCAACATATATACATGTTAAAGTATATATGCTTTTAAAAGGGCTGAAGATTTAGCTCAGCAGTGCAGAGGCTGCCTGGTAAGTGCAGGGTCCTGAGTTTAATTCTTGGTATAAATATATATAGAGAGAGACAGATACACAAACATACTTTTAAAGACTCTTAAAAAGCAGTGGCAAATTCAGCTCCAAGAAAAGTATTCTATTATATCCATTCAAAAGAATATTAATATCCTCTTGATTATCTGTTCTTTACTATTCCTGACAATCTGACAGTCAAGAGGTAAGAAGTCATGATTTGAATTCATAATCCATTGGCTATTAGATAATTTAATCATGTTACTCTTCATGCTTTTCTCAATCATATGTACTTCCAAAATTTTAATAGTATATGTACAATTTTGTCTTTTTTTCATTGCATTGCATTTTGATATACACACAAACATGATCATATAAAATATGTATATTTCCGTATGTGAAGAGCAATTATATATATTAATATAAATTAAGGGTGTTACTGTTGCTTTTTTGGGACTGATTTTGATTGGTATTGCTATTTGTTATATGTCTCTTTTTTTACTTTTTTCCTGGCACTGTTGTGAGGTTTTGGGCAAAATAAATCCCCATTTACTAATCAGACTATAATATGAATTAGTTTTAAAAATACAGGACTGAGGTTATAGCCCAGTGACACAGAGTCTGCATGGCAAATATGAAGTCCTGAGTTAGATTCCCATCTAACTCAGAATACAAATTATGAGTACTTTTCAATGTTCTTTTTACCCACTTGAATTTGTTTTGTTACATGATACAGTATAATTATTTTCCTTGCTGTTTAGTGAACTAAATCAGTTAATTCAAAGACATTTAATTCAAAGACATGTTTTAAAATGTGTACTTTATAGTATCATATTTGTTTGTCTATATAATTTCTTTGGTTTTATACTTCATTCCCCTAATCCTTCTATTTGCTCTAAATTTGCCATCATAGTTTCAAAACTGAATAGTTTTGATGCAGTAATAATAGATACATAAGTTCTATTTTATTCTTATACTTCAACATTCAATTCTACACATTTAGATTTACAAATGAATGTGAAAATCAATCTAATACTTATAAAATTTTCTTTGAAACTATAGATTAACTTTGATGGTACCATTGCCTTTCCTGGGTCTGATGAAAGGAGCCTTGGGGATTGGGAAAGTGATTATGAAGAAAGGGTTAATGCAAATCCCCAATAAATGTATGAAATGTAACAGACTGAAATTAGAACAGGAGTCTGGGTAGTCAGCCTGGATAGAAGAACCAGGAGAGTTGAACTCCTGCGTGCCAGCTCTAGGTGAAGATTCCTCCCTGGATGAATGAAAAGTCACTTCTCCCCTAGAGTGTTTGGACAAACTTTCCCCCAAACACGTACACACACTCACACACACTTTCAGTAAAGCACTTTGTAGTTCAGGATATGAGTTTCCAGAAACAACTTTTCTGCTTCTTCCAACAGCTCTCACTGGTGGCCAATGCAGTTAAAATGGCAGCCTCCAAAGCTCTAGGGGTGGTGTTTCTCTTTAAATCAGCATCATTAATTTGCAGTTGCCTGGATAATTTCATCCTTGTAGAATTTAATTGTCATACAATATTGTAAGATGCTGTATAACACTATTTTATTCCTTTCATATATCTGAATAGGAATATAGACAAAAATGTACCTTTATTTTCCCCCTACACTAATAAAACATATTTATTAATAAATTAATTAATTTTTCATTAGTAATTAAGGGAAAATGGTGCGTGAACCCAGACCACTGACTTACATCCAAACCTTTACAAAAAAAAAAATCCAAAGACATAGACATATTTGAATTCAATCCAAAAAGTATTAACTTCTTAGTTATACAAACTTGATTTGCTTCAGATTCTGAAGCTGGACTTTGAATGCTGTGCTGGGGAGGAAGAATTTTGTACTAAGCATTCAATTTTAAACCAAATATTTGTTTATAGGTAATGTCTATCAAAAGACAGCAATGAATGAATATGAATTTACCCAAACTCCATTTTTATTCACTGGAAGAATATTAAAGTTGTTCACAAGATGCTTTAAGCATAACAACGCAGTTGGCAAAAGTTGCAACCACTTTCAATTGGAAGTATATACTAGAATTAGTGTTCCATTATGGTAAATCATGCAATTCAAAAATATTTTGAAGTGAAGATATCTAAAAACTCATTTAACTATTCATGTTGGAACTAAAATGTAAAATAAGCAGACAAAATGCACTATATGAAAGGAAAGTGTTTTTTTTTTATTTTAGATAACAAAGACTAAAAGTTATTTCATTGGTGATTATGATTTTAGGGAAAAAGTAGATTTACTGTTTTTTTTTTTTTTTTTTTTTTAAGGGCAGAACCAGGAAAAGATGAAACATTGTTAAGATTAAAGGACCAACAAAACAAACAGAAATTTAGTATCTATAGTGGAAAAAAGGAAACACAAAGCAAAGAAGAAAGCAAAAATACAATTAAAAGACATTAATAAGGCAAGCTTATTTTATTTCAGAAAACTCATATTCTTGGAGATTAGCTAGATAGTATTCCAAGCAGGAATAATCATTGTAAATGTAAAACAAAAATAATCACACGCACACACACACACACACACACACACACACACAAACACTTGCTAGATCATGTATGACTAGTAAATTCTCTGGATTATTGAATGCCTGAAAAGGTTTCATCTTGCCTTTACTCTTGATTGCTAATTAGGCTCCAGAGAAACCTGGGTAAGAACTGTTATGTCTTAAGGATGATAAGATTTTCTTCCTGTTATCAAGGTCATCAATGCGAAGTCAAATACCAATTGAATTTTCACTCAGTGGTTAGCAGGCTATTTATGTTACTGTTGGTTTCATTGTGGCTGTGCCTCCTGGTTCCCCCTTCGGAAAATTCACTCGTACTCTTGTCACAAGCTTAGTGTCATCAGTAGGATCCAGGGTTCAGAAATTTAAACAGTTTAAAGCACTTGATTTCTGTGGGCGCCAAATAGTATTCTTTCAGCACTCTTTGGGTTATTAACTTCCCTTTTGCTTCCTTTATTTATCTATTTTTATTCTGTCTTTCTGTAATAACTGTTAGACAGACGTTAGATTTGACTCTTTGACTTTTCAGTGTTTTCCCTTGAGTTTTCTATTCATGTAAGCTTTGACTGTTTTATGAAAAAGCATGTTGACATCAACTCTCACACCTAATCTATTTTATTTTCTGCAACATTGGTACTATATTGTATTTAACTCTAAGCAATCTTGATAAACTTTCTGTGATAAAGAAAACAAAATTTATAAAAGCAACAAATGAATACGGGATTTTTGGCTTTACAGTCCTAAAATAAACAGGGAAAAATTAAATTCTAATTCAATATTAAAATGCCGCACACAGGTAATAGGTTCATTAAATTTGACCTTTTAAAGTTTGATTTAAAATTCCAATAATCATAAGCATTGTTTTCCACCTCACCCTAAGTGCAGCAATTATCATGCAATTATGAAGTGCTGATCTATTAGCTGATTAACCATTGTTCTTAAAAACAAAATAGTTAAAATCCCAGAAAAATATCTCAGAGCTATCAGTAGTAAATAACTGAAATTTTAACTGTTTTATAAATTATAAACTCTATTTTTTGAATCACCCTCAGAAAAACTTTATGGTTAATAAATCATGATTTTTGCAACCAGATGTTTATTTATATTATTCACTGTAAATAAAAAGATTAATGAAATAATAGGATAAATTGATACTGAAACTAAGAAGAAAAAAACTGCTCAA
Organism: Dasyprocta punctata; assembly: GCA_004363535.1. Taxonomy (NCBI): domain Eukaryota; kingdom Metazoa; phylum Chordata; class Mammalia; order Rodentia; family Dasyproctidae; genus Dasyprocta; species Dasyprocta punctata. The sequence goes on along the minus strand of RJWM01017525.1, from coordinate 38,654 downwards.
AATGAAATAAAATTGGGGCCGCAGAGGTAGCTCAGCAGCAGAGCAATTGTCTAGCATGCACACAGCGTTCAGTTTCAACCCCAACACTATAGAAACAAGGTTAAGTAAATGAAGTTAATTTGTTTCAAAAAGCAGTTTGCTTGAAACACTTATAAAATATTTTAAAATGCTAAAAGTTTCAAGACATTTCTATATATCACTAAAATTTCTCATTTTTAAGAAATTTTCCTATAATATTTAGATCTTTGATCCTTTTCCATTTTACTTTTGTTCATGGTCAAAGATATGATTCTAATTTTAATCTACAACTTTGGAGCCAGTTTTTCCAGCACCATTTATTAAAGGGGCTACCTTTCTTCCAGTGAAGGTATTTGACTCCTTTATCAAAGATAAAGTGGCTTTGTGTATTTGGCACAGTTTCTGCATCTTCTGATGTGTTCCACTGATCCTCAGGTCTGTTTGTTTTTTCCAGTAGTATGATGTTTTTTTAAAAGTAGCCTTGTAGTATTGTGATTGTGATGCCTTTGGTGCCTTGATTTTGTTGCCTAGAATTGCTTTTGCTATTCTATTTCTCTTCTGATTCCAAAAGAATTTTAAGGTTGTTTTCTCTAATTCTGTGAGAAATACTATTGTTATTTTTAACCAGGATTGCATTAAATCTGTATAGCCATTTAGGAAGTGTGGCCATTTTTAATATATTGGTTATTCCTACCCAAGAACAAGGGATATCTTTCCATTTTCTGATATTCTTTTTAATTTCCTTTTTCAGAATACTGTGCTTTTCAGTATAAAGGTCTTTCACTTCCTTCATAAGTATTTCCAAGGTATTTCACTTTTTTGGATGCTATTATGAAAGGTGTTATTTCCCAATTTATCTGTCAGTGAATTTGTTATTTGTGTACAGAAATGTTACTGATTTTGAGTGCTGACTCGGTGTCCAGCTAAATTATTGAATTTGTTTGTAAATCTAGAAGTCTTTTGGTGGAAATGTTGGGGTCTTTTATGTAGAGTATCATATCATATACAAATAATGATAATTAAACTTCTTCCTTTCCTATATTTATTCCTTTTATGTCCTTTTTCTTGTCTAATTGTTCTAGTTATTGTTCCCAGAACTATATTAAATAAGAGTGGTGATAGTGGACATCATTATCTTGCTCCTGATTTTAGAGGAAAAGTTTTAAATTTTTGTCCATTTAGCATTTAAAACAAAAACGCTAAACGCTGTGGAAGATAGAATAGGTAGAACTCTTGAAGACACTGATGTAGGCAATGATTTTTTTAAAGAAAACCCCGATTACACAAGAAATGTCACAAAGAATCAACAACTGGGATCTAATCTTACTGAAAAGCTTTTGCGTAACTACAGAAAGCACCAACGGAGTGAAGGGACGGACAATGCACAGAATAGGAAAAGCTATTTACCAACTCTTCCTCTGACAAAGGACTGATATATTTTGTTTGAATGTATGTAGAATTCAAACATATCAAAAACCCCAAATTAAAGACCCAGTCTAAAAATGGGCATCTGAAATCAATAGATACTTCTCAGATGAAGAAGTAGAAACAGCAAATAAATATATGAAAATAAGTTTAGCATCATTGGTTATTCGAGAGATACAAACTGAAACAACACTGATATTCCATCTCACTCCAGAAAGAATGGTTATTATCAAGAATCAGCCAATAATAAATGCTTGCAGGGATGTGGGGGGAATAAAAGAACTTTCTCCACTCTTGGTACAAGTGGATACTGGTACTATCACTGTGGAAATCTGTGTGGCAATTCCTGAAAAGACTAAAACTAGAGGTTCCATTCAACCTAGTTATCTCCCTTCTTGATATCTTCTTGAAAGAATCAAAAGCATCATACCACAGTGGTATATGCACACTTATGTTTATAGCAGTACGGTGTTTAATAGCTAAATGTTGGAAACAACCCAAATTTCCATCAACTGATGAATGAATAAAGAAGATGTGGGTTTTTTAAAATATGTGCAATGGAGTACTACTCTGACATTAAAAAGGATAAGTTTGAGACATTTCTAAGTAAATGGATGCACCTTGAAACCATATATTTAAGGGAAATAAATTGGGTATTGTTTCTCTGATATGAGAAACTGAAAGTACAAATGAGGATCAAAATGCATAATCGATATTGGGAAATGGGAAGAAAGCATTAAAATGAGGAGAACAAGGGAATAGGAAGAGAGAAAGGAAAGAAAGAACAAGAAAAAAGAGAATAGAAGGGAAAAATGGGAACAAAGTTTTATAAATAAGGAAGGGAAGTGGGGAAGGAGAGGAGGGAAATGGGAAAAAGAAGCAAGATATATCATGCACAGGTAAAAATTCCCTATGCTGAATGTTATTATGTATATATAAAATGTACCAATGCAATGCGTTTAATAAAACATTCTCTAAGCTGAAGGTGTATTTGCCGTGGTAAACTTATGAGACATTACTATTTCAAAATTTGGGCACACTAGAAATTGGAAATCTTTATTTGAAGTAGTTAGCATTTAGAACTGCATCAACATCTACTTTATACTCCATGGCATATCAATTTATATTTCTTAATATTTAGCAAATTCCAGAAAGTTTTTCTATTTCTATAAATAGAAAATACATTTCCATATATATATAAACATATATATGCTATCCACCTTTATTATATATATATATGTGTGTGTGTGTGTGTGTGTTGTGTGTGTGTGTGTGTATCAGCAGTTTTTATCTAAAAACTAAACTTCATGTTATAGTGTTTGGCACTTATGAAAAAGAAATATTAGTTTCTTCCTATCCTAACAAGAAAGAAAACAATGTAACATAAAGAATGATGTTCCAGTTTGTGAATAAGAATCTGTTAACAATTTCTGAAAAAATTATGAAATCATACCATCATATATAAATTCTGCATGGGAGAATATAGGTATTCATTATATTGTCATTTGAATTTTCTATTTTTATGTAAGAAGAATGTGAATTAAATATGTCTCATATAATTCCTCAACAGAAATATTTCAGTAAAATCAATTTTCATTCCAAGACATTTGTTAGACCTTTAAACTAACAAATACCATTTAACAATTTTCTAATCTTAAGACAATAGTACAAGGTTTTAGGTGTTTTTATGCTTCTGAAACTCAACATTATATCTGATATTTTGATATATTTTGGTGCATTTTTCAGTTAATTGATATTGTAAAAGAGCTTTATATTTACATAAATTTTACATGTATAAGAAAGTTATATAAATTAATTCAAATTTTACTGATTTGTCTAAAAAAAAGCACCTCCCTTTTCCTCTAAGATCTTTCAGCATACTAAGTTCTTTTCTGTGTGTATAATTCTTACCTCATGGGAAAACACCAATTAACTTGATTACAGAGTAGATTCCTTGGGGATAACTGAAGAAAAGCTCAATAAATTCAATTATTGTAATGATGACAACAAGTGAAATGACAGTTTCTTCTCTGTTATTCCAAGTTGGTAAATACTTTCACCCAAGATGAGATCCCATGTCAATTATTAATTAATAAGAAATAAAGCACATTATTAATTACACTTCTCAGCAAAAAGAGCTGAAGTAAGAGTCTGTCTCTGGTAATTGCCCACACTACCAAATGTTACACTGTCCAGTATTTCACTGAAACTGTTAGCGAAATAGCTTTAATTGAGGATATGAACTGACCAGCAAGATTTGGCCAGTCAATTTAACATACATGAACACTATTTTTTCATAACAGGAATAATTACAGTGCTGTGGATAATTAAGAATAGCTCCACAAGATCTAAGGAAGCAAACAGAAGATTGCTTTTTCCCTAAGTTTTTCCAGTCATTGGGTTTTAAATTTTCTGTTAGCTTATATCCCATCTCTCAGCTATGGCAACATAGGTAGACATATATCTTAAATATCCTACTGACTTGCTTATTTACAATACACATTTTCCAAGGGATTCATCAACACAATCTGTGTATGTCAGATATTTGATAGAGATGATACTACAAAAGGGATTTATGAATTAGAAGATTAAAAATATCAGTGTATAATCTAAAAGTAGTATGATGAGTGAAAAAGAAGAGTATATGTGAGTCATGGAGAAATATGAAGAAAGGAAATGTCATTAAAACACATTAAAGAGAGGAAACTTGAATTCAGAAGTTTGTGGCTATCAGCTTATATCAATGATAGACACATCTGGTAGTGTCTCAAATTTTGCAACAGGAAAATGTTTACTGTATCCAAGGCAAATATATTATCTCCATGTGTGCATCATTAGAAACAAGGATGCCATCCTTTAGTGAATGCGCATCTATTTTTAGCCATATGCTACTATAACTCCTGCAGAAGTTTCTGGTTTCTGTTATTGCAGAGGAAAACATACGAGCATAAAAATGATTGCAAAATCTAGAGGGGACTCCAGTACTATAATTGACCTGGACTACTGGCATATAAACTTGGGAAATGAGAAAGGCAAAAGGTTAATGACAAAAGATGAGATCCAAACTGTAATAATATCAGAAAATCATATAAATGGCATATTGTGCCTTCATCATATAACTGGAACATGGGAGCTGAGTTGGTCACCTAGAAATAAGTAAAGTTTAAAAAATAAAAATCCCTACTGCTAACTACCTCTCCTGCTTTTTCAAAGAAGTAATCTGGTAGTAATACAAAAGTGGTAAAAGTGTTCTATTTCTAGAAATTTATTCTGAAGAAACCATCACAAGCAGATAATAGATAAATATAAAGTTGACTACTGAGTTATCTAAAATTGCAAAGCTTTAGAAATAATATCAATGATCAACAATGACAATAATTTCTAAATACAAATTGTTTTCTTTATGTAATGAGATACTATCCAGCTATTCAAAATCAAATTTTCAGTCTTTAATCAGCTTAAATATACTCATAATGTAATTTACATGTATCAAATCAGGCCTTTCATTCACCCCAGTCATTTACCAAATATTTACTGCTAATTTACTATACATATAGCTGTATGTCTGTTCTAGCAGTCCAGTGTAGATTTACCCATACAGGTAAACAAAGATTAAGATCATTTAAATGTGATATCCTCTGTGTGTGGTGTGTGTGTGTGTGTGTGTGTGTGTGTGTGTGGTGTGTGTGTGTGTGTGTGTGTGTGTGTTCAGCACAAGAATTGAAAATTTAACCAAGCAAAGCTTGGCGAGTCACCGTCAAGAGTTTTTACATTTAAGAGACGTGAGTAGAATTTAGACAAAACATTCTAAGAAAGCTGTTTCATCTAGAGAGAAATACCCAGAGGAAAAAACAAAGACTGACTATACAATATGGGCAAACTTTATGTAAAATGCTCCAACAGACTAAAATGATCCTTCATGGGAGAAAGGTTTTTTCTCTAATTCGTAACAATAACATTTTGCAGTGTTCTAAACATTTTATTTAATCTTATTTACAATGAAGATGATTTGCTGATAAGTTAGGAAACATTAACAGTATGAATTTTCAAGAGAGTTAAATGATCAGAGGAGACTGACCTTCAAGGGGAATAATCAATACTTAAATTTATTCTCTACAAAAGTCATATGTTCTCTTGTGTTTCAGTACGTTATCGTTGGCTTTCAGTTATCAATTTGTCTCATGCTTTGCATATCAAAGTTTCCGATTTCCAGCAGCAGAACACAATGATTAACAATAAGGTCATTTGGTAAAATGTCACCCAGAAGCATGTATTCATGTCTCACCTGCCAGAGTCACAATAAAATCACAGAATTTTAAGACGAAGCAAATTGTTTAAAGTAGCCAACTTTTTTTTCCTCTTAAACTAGATTCATAACCAGGCTCTCTATATACAGGTGACAAGTCAAGTGATAAAAAATAAAGATGTCCAACCATATAATGACCTTGAAAAAATCAACCAAACTCTCCTTGTTTTTATCACTATATTGCAAATAGAATTCCTGAAAAACTTTTGATATTTGCTACTCTTCATACAGAGACGGGATGTAAATAATTTCTATGGTCAACATCAGTATCATCCTCCACAATGTCATTCTCAGGTTTTGGTGTACTTTCCCAGCATAAGTTACTGTATATTATGTTATTGTTAGGGGGAGGTAAATGTATTATATACTTCCCAAGGAAATCTGAAACTATATTAAGGCGAAAAGACATGAATGTGCACTTAGCAGCAGCACCAATAATAAATCTTAAGTGCCATGTAATTGGCACAAACAATAAGTGCTCAGGGAGTACAGATGAAGGTAAAACCTCACATGGGCACTGAAGTTGCCGGAGGCGTTACCTGACCACTTCAAAAAAGGAGAGATACAAACATACAGAGAGTAACATTCACAGATTCACAACATTGTGAGCAAAGACATATTGCAACATGACTGTAACTTTCTTCTCTTATTAATGACATCTTTATTGTTGCTCTTACTAGTTCCCTGTTGCAGTATTGTCTTGTTATGATCTCAGCAGAGACTCCATGATTCTGATGCTCATTTATCTTTAAGTTTGAGGAAACCTTCTCATGATTTATTTTTTGTAAATAATATACATTACTATTTGGAATTAAATTGTAATAGTTATTGTATTATTCAGTTTTCAGACACTGGGACGGAATCTCTGACACTCACAATTTAGAAGAGGAGAAATTTAAATTGGCTTCCAGATTTGAAGATTCAACTGACCGCTGGTTCCAAGGCAGAAATGTCATAGTGTGAAGCTAGGGTGGAGCCCGGCAGCCAGGAAGCAGGGCAGGGGGCAGGCGACACCAGGGAGGGAAAGGTGAGGCGTCGGAAATAAACCCTAAGGCCACACCTCCATGCCCAATCCAGATACTCCCAGAACTGTGCTCAGTCAAATGCCCAGGGTGAGTCTCAAAGCCAAACAACATGTCACTCCACCTTAACCAGCTAGTGTATTCAAGCTATCACAAAATAAGCAGCTTAAAACAACACATATTTATTACCTCTTGCTTTCTGTGTGTCAGAAACTCTGGCCTGGCTTAGCTGGGTCATCTGCTTCAGAGTCTGCATACTACTGCAATCAGGGTGGTCACCTAGGCTTCCGAACATCTGACAGGGGAAGAATCCTCGCTCTAACTCACTTAAGCAGATCCTGATAGGATTCAGTTCTTTGTAAAATGTGTGGATTGGGTTACGTATTTCTTGATGGTTGTCAGAGGTAGCCAGCTCTTCATGTACATGCCTCGATAAGGCAGTTCTTCACATGGCTGCTGGCTTCATCTTAGCTAACCAGGGAGTCACCCGTAAGTAAGACAAAGTTATAATTGTCTGTAATTTTACCACAGAAGGGAATCTAATCAACTTGACTGTATTCTATTAGTTAAAAGTGAGTGCCAGATTGTGTTCAGTGAGACAGGATTCAGCAAAAGTATGAGTATCCTGAAGTAGAGACCACTGGTGACCGTCTCAGAGTCTTAATCACACAAATTTGCTTGAAATTCATAACTTTTGTCAAAAACAAGATTTTTAATTCGGGACATGTTATTGCTTAAGATTCACTTGGCAAGAAACTGTAGCAAACTTGTCTGGGTTGTGTTTTAGTTGATACGTTGTATTAACCAGAGAAGTTTAGAAATTTAACTAAGTGACTCAACAGGGAGCCAGGGTTCTTACTTTGTAAATATCCTCAACCTGTGCAAAAGGAGGGCATAGAGGTGGTATGAGTGCTGCACCTGCCCTGGGTGGGAGTAACCTGCTTTCAATATAAGGAAGAAGAGACTGTTCTCCCCTCTTTTGCTCTGGCTGCTTTTGCTAGCTGCTGCCTTGAAGTGTTGTCCTTGTGCCATGCCACCCTGCCTTGGAGCCAACTGATTATGGACTGAAACCTCCACAAATAGTGAGCTAAATAAACCTTCCTTCACTTTGGGTGTCAGATATTTTGTCCCAGCAATGAGAGAAAAGTAGCCAAAATAGGTTGCTCCACTAGCTCCTGGTTAAATGTGAACTAATCTGTGCTTAGTTTGTCCAGTAATTTGTTAGTCAAATTTTCAACCCCACTGAAACTGACATCAGTTAACCATGACCTCAGAAGACAGGGCTACAAATCTTTAAGTGGCAATATTTTATTCATATGTGGTAGACACAATACTTTGACTTTCTAAATCTGGCAAAATGTTTTAAATTTCTCCTAAATGGAAGTTTACATTTTTTAAATTGAGTATCTCTGTATGTGTGGAAATTGGACAAGGTTTGTATTCTATAGAACAGACTATGCCATTTTAAAACAGGAGTAACCATGCTGGTGCTGTATTGACTGTTTTTCAAAGATTTTATAATGAACGTGGTACTGTATTTCAGCTTCATTGTGCAGTCTGTAAGATGTAAAACTCTGGAAACATGGTCAAGAGAGTGTCCTTGGATTTTCTCTGAGAGCAAATCAGTAACAAGGAAAGCTGACTAAAATGTGGATAAGGAATTTCCTGAGTCAAGGCAGTCCTATGTGTGGTATTCTAACACCTTATGACTTAGTAATTGGCATTCATGTGAACCTTGTATATAGTGATTATGGTTAACATATAATAAACATACAGTCACTCCACGAGTACATAATTTCTATGGCACTACAAATAATACTGATTCACCTTGTTCTCAATTTTCACGATTTATCATACCAAAGGAAATCATTCAGAGAGGGGAAATGTTAGGTATTTACAAAATTGATATGTGCTGGGTTAGAGGACACTAAAACTTCTAGAGATGTTAGAAAAGGAACAGCCTGCTACTGTGTTTAGCAGTACAGTGAAAGACATCATGGAGTCTTAAGAACACTTTTACCCACTTTATAGCCACACTTGCTGAATAACTTGATTTCCCTATTTCCCTGCCACTTGTATTTATGCTTGCTTGCTTTCTTTCTTTCTTTCTTTCTTTCTTTCTTTCTTTCTTTCTTTCTTTTTCTTTCATTCTTTCTTTTTCTGTCTTTCTCTTTCTTTCTTTCTTTCTTTCTTTCTTTCTTTCTTTCTTTCTTTCTTTCTTCCTTTCTTCCTTTCTTCCTTTCTATGTGTGTGTGTGTGTGTGTGAGTTTGTTTGATTTTTAGATTTTTTGTTTTTTTGCAGTTTTCCCCATAGTGGGAAGGTTTTGTTTTTCATTTTTCATTTTTGTTTGTTTGTTTGTTTTCCAAAAGACATCAGTTCATACCTTTGGGAAACCCTCTAGGTGCAATTGAAGTTCATGGTCTTAGGACTGCATCAAAGAGTCAGTATTCAGCAATACAGGATGGGAAAAAGATATCAAAGACAGTTATATATCTCCTACTGCACACAGGGTACAACCCTTTTAAACAGGACCTTGTGAGGGCAGGCAGTCAGCCACTTTACAGATCCAAACGCAAACTCTAAATGCTTCCAGGAGAAGGCAGGCAAATGTATGCAAAAAGGCTAAGCAAATGGGAAACTCAGCAGGACTGCAGTGGAATAAAAAAAAATCATGCTTTTTGTTCAGAAATAAAAGAAAAATCCTAACTGCTAGAGAGTAACAGAGTGCTTGGATCTTCCTCACAAAATGGAACTCTTTATGTATTTTGACAACATTCCAATTTGGATAATTATTTTCTGCCTTTCTATATCTCTTTCCTTTACATTTAAATTGAAATTGTCTAACTTTCTGCTCCTAAATTATGTTATCAGTCAATTATAAGGGTATATTAAGAAAAGCAAGTGCAAATTTATTGTACAAAAGATAGAAGACTGGGCTGGGGATATAGCTTGGGATATAACTCAGTGGCACAAGTGCCTCCCTGGCAAGCAAAAGGTCATGAGTTTGATTCCTGGTACCAAAAAAAGAAGTATATAGTGTATAGTACTATTACCATTGTACTGCCATTTTTATTTATATCTAGTTGTTTTCTAGAATATTTTGCTGTCCTTCAGAATTGTTTTCTTTTTGTGACTTTCACAGAACTTCTCTTGCAATCTTACCATAAAAGATCTCAATCCTATTTCCTAGCTTAAATAAATTTATTTTGCCTCTGGTTATATTGTATTTCTATTTTAATAACAGAAGTTAACTTTCATAACACATAATAACAGCTGTGTTTTAAGAATATATCTTGAGTTGGCAGACATTTTTTTAAACTTTCCCCTAGAGCTCTGCCCTTTTTTTAAAAACAATCAATCATCTACTCTTTTCCACCATGCTCTCATTTTTCAAATCAGCCTCAGCATAAGCCAAACAGTATCCCATGAGGTTTCTTAGTTTTGCCAGTCTGCATTTGTAAGTTTAACGTAAGCCTGATGGAAGAAATATGACAAAATCGGTGACCACCCCGTTAAATGACCTTAAAGTCAAAGAGAAAGCTCAGCTTCTTCAACATGCCACATGCACTTGTTTTAAAATTTTAGTAGGTTTTAAAACATAAAGTCCCAGAGCACTAAAGAAAAGTTGCTAATGATTGGATATGCTATTTATTTAAGTAAATTTCCTATCCTGTCCTGAAAAACAATTTTAGTAGAATGGCAAGGAAGGTATAATGAGAATGCTGGTACTTCAGAAAAGGAAAGGACAAAGGCTAATTTAATAGGGTGTAAAATTTTTGAAAAGACTGTCCAGAAAAGTCTTCAGAACAATCATAGACCTACTTCATCTTCTTTTATCTGAGTCTGACTCTGTTTACCTTTTTATATACTTCTTTTTATTTAAGTGACCAGGCTCCAACTCACATGTCGCCTATTGCAAATCCACTGGTTATTTTTTATTATGTCCTTAGCAATATTTCCACATACAACTAGACAGTATAAAAATAGCTTGAACTTCCTTAAGTTGAAAGAAGGCTCCACAAGGCTTTTTTGTTCTGCCAAATCTTTTTTCTAATATAATCTTAAAATAGACCCATGAAATTGCAGAAAGATACGTGGGAGTTTAACATGTGTATTGAAAGGAAAAATTAACCATGTACAGTGTACAAAGAACAATCTGATTGAAAGGTGTTATAAAATGAGGCCTTTTTTTTTTCTTTTTCTCTTCATTCTCAAAATTTGTTGAAAACTGACCATAACATGATTATAAATAGAAGATACTGAAATACTTTAAAAATGTGATTCAGACTGTGTAGGAGTGTAAACTGAGTCTTAAATCTGACACTTCATGAGTTATTACATTTACCAACCAGTAATTATTATTTTTAAAACTGTATCTCTATGTTGAGATTTCTTGATTAAAATTTCCCTCTGTAACCTTATTATGAACTGGGTTCAGATGAAAAAATACATGCTTAATTCTATCCAATGACTTTATATTCTTTTCCTGACTCGGCCTATAATTCTTGCATTATCCAGGATCCTAATATCCTGTGTAGGACAGAATATCTGAGTCAACAGGAACTCTCTCCACAGCTGAATTGATTCAGCAGGGCTTCCTTGGTTAAGGTGGCAAAAGGAGTCAATAAGAAGTCTCACAAAGTTGATCTCTCAGGAAAATTCCAGAGACTATTTAAGACAATAACACATAAGACATATGCAAAATGTAACTTGAGTGAGCTTCCTATTCTTAATTAAAAGGAGAAGGAATATAAATAGATGGTGCATTAATGGGAAATGTTTGACTTATAGAAATATATTGTATTTGAGACAGCATATATCTGATATTACTAAAAGCTGCAAATCTACGGTAGGGACCTATTCACAAGGTTAGGCCAGTGATTTCACATTAATACAGCGTTGTCAAACTGGAAAAATCTATGCACAGTGATAGAAATGCATTTTCTGTGGTGTCTGAATCACTGTAGCGTCAGTTACACATCAAGCTTAAGGCAAGTATCTCTTTAACTGAAAAGTCCCTGAAGGATTTATTATAGCAGCTAACTTCTAACGTTCATAAAAAGGAACAAACAAAAAATTAAAACAAACACACTTAATATCCATATCAAATATACCCAAAGGAAATCAACAGCCAAGTATTTCCAGGGTTTTAGCCACATCTCAGGTATTTTATCTTTAAATCTTTTATGCTTGAATGTACTTGTGTCCAATTTGCTTTGCAAGCACTATCTGAAGGCATTCATATTTGTATTCAGGGGCTGGATTTGCTGTAAAGCCTCAAAGAAACCTACCCCATAAGCATCGCCTTGCATCCTGTGCTGCATGCTCTGTTCAGCCCATCATTCTTACTGGCTGGTTGACTGGTACAATACAAGGAGACAAGAGTTACCTAAACTGAAGTGACAGAACAAGACACATCATTCAAGGACTGTTTGAGAAATGGACACAGTTCTCAGTTTTAAAAGTTTTGCCTTTTGGAAGGAAAAGATTTTAAATTTGTCTTAGGACAGAAAGAGGAAAAAAAAAAAAAAAAAAACAGGTGAAGAGCCAATCCAAAACTGAAAAATGAAAAAATACAGTATTGATCCAAATGCTGCTTGCTGAGTCATAAGAAAATTGAAATTGCTCTAAGGAAAGAAAGGTAACAAGCAGAGCTGATGGAAACCCTGAGGAAAATGTTCAAAATGAGATCACTGCATCATAATCATTTCATGTTGGCAAGGTCTCCAGTGCTTCAGAGAGAAGGATGGTAGGAACTCAGAGTGCTCCTCAATGAGAGTGCATACAGATGAGTTTAAATTAACTTCTGAAATGCTTAGTGGGGCTCACAAGGATTCACCTCTTTAACTTAGGATGGAGCTGGTAGAGCGGTAGATAACAGAATTCTTCTAGGGTGAGAGTACCATCCTACCCAGAAGGGACAAGGTCAAGTTACTTTGCTTTGCTTCCATTTAGGAATGAAATATGATTGGCAGTGGTGGCAAACCCATAGCATATATGTTATTGTGTTTTTCTTTTAAGACAGAAGATGCTAATGTATGAGTTGTTTTTCTAAACTAAAACTTCAATATTCAGGTTTAATTGCAGTGTTGGGACTTTGTGATGAATAAATGGGGTTGAAGTTTGGGCACACATCTCTAAAATGTTCACCATCACTGGTGTGGAATAATCCCAAGCCCCAGTCCAATCTGCTCCTTTCACTCTAGCTAGTGAGTAAATTCAACGCTTCACAGGTAGTAATATGTGTTATCTTCAAAATAATTTAAGCTAGGTCAACATGGAAATTTTGAAATTAAAAACAAATATTGCACTTATTAATCTTTAGAAGTATATGGTAAATTTACTTTTGTTATTTACTTAAAATATGCAACATGAAATTCCTGACGCAACTTCTGTTTGTATATTAAATGGGGCCATCAGATGAAAACAGTCTTCTCCCTTGCGTTTAAATGCATAAACTTCAAGTTTTCTTTAGTCAGTATTCATATTCCAAGCAAGTGTATTTTTGTCTGATTTGTTCATTTTAAGTAGGAAATAACTTTACAGATTTCTTTGATTCTAACATATTCAAATCATGACTTTTAGTAATTAAGGGAGAGTGCCTAAAATCTTAAGATTCTAGATTTCAGTGAGAATTTCAGTTAAAATGTAGAAAAACAAAAGTCTTAAATTAAAAATAAGAGTTTTGTGAAAGAACAATACCTTCTCTGATAAACTGATGAAAATGATCAAACAGCAGGCAAGAAATGCAAAACATTACATTTCTGAAACTTTATAAACTTTAAAATGATCTTTGAATTACATGTGCTATGTAGACCTAATGGTACTGGACATATCAATGGCACGTTAACTTTTCTCATTTCCTGATCAAGTCCAAAAGTGACTCCAAAAAAGTGATCCTGGTCTATTATTATTTTGCCATTAAGTATTTCTTTTCTAACTCTTCCAGGGAGGTCAATGGACAGTGTGTGTCAAGAAGGGTATACTACTTACCATGGCACTCACAGGGAGCAAAAAGGAAAAAAAAATGTTGACACACAGTGATAAGCTTCTTCTTAAAATAACATATCTGCAACGTATTGCTCATTGTACTATAAGAAAATGCTGTGAAGCAACATATCCTAATCAGAAATGATTGTGGGAAATGTTTTTGGGCCACTGGTAATAATTGTCCCTCACAACCATGTGAAAAATATAGTGTAGTGAAAATTCAGACTTGAGTGAGACCATAAGTACAATTGATGCTGGAATCACTTCTTCAAATGTCTTAACCAACGGTTTTCATATTTCTACATAAATGATTTCATAGATGAGGAAATTGAAAGCTTCATTTCAACTTTTTACAACTCAGGTTGAAATAAAACTATTGTACTCCACATTCTACCTTTTAATATGAATCCTACTCCTTTAAAAACAAATGCAGTTAGTTCAGTTAGTATACAGCATGAACACAATAAAATACTGGAGGAAGGCTCTTATACTTTAGATCTAAAATATCTCCCCAAAGTTTCACAAGTTTGGAAAGTGATCGGATCCTGGGGGGTTCTATATTTATCAGTGAACTTATCCACTGATGAATTCATACTTGAATGTGCTACTGGGAAGGGGGCCTGGTGAGAAGTAGATCATTTGGAGCCTGACTTGGAAGGGATACTCTTGTCCATAACTACCCAATTTTATCTCTGCTTCCTGATATCCACGGGCAGAGCAACCTCTTTCTCCCTGTTCCTCTGCCACACCATTTCTTTTGGGGATCAAACTCACAGCCTCACACCTGCCAGACAGGCGCTTAAGCCACTGAGCCAAACAGCAGGCCCTAGTTTTTTGAGGCAGGGTCACACTAAGTAGCTCAAGCCAGCTTTGGTTTGTGTTGTAGCCCAAATCGGCCTTGAACTCACAACACTCCTCCTACGTCAGCCTCTGGAGTGCTGGGATTAAAGGTATGCACCACCACACCCGGCTTTGCCACAACATTTCTGCACTGCATCCATGTAACCATGGACATGAGCCAAAATTAACATTTCCTATTCTGAGTTACAAGCTTCAGGTATTGTGTCCCAGGCACAAGAATATTACTAACACAAAGGCTACATCTTTCCCAAGATTTTTCTTCTCTTAGCAAAATTATTTTGTTCCTTTGATAGAATATTACTGATTCCACTAGGAGCCCTTATTACATCCTCTAAGTGGGGTACATTTTGTATGGCTTCCCAAATAAAATATGGTAAACTACTTAACACCTAAATTGCTATAAAATCTGAGGGTTTTGTAAAACCAGAATGCAAGATTAGTGTTTATTCTTATTTAATTTTTCTTCTGAAGCACAATTTAATATGATAACAATGACATTTTTTGTTTCTCTTGGAGTCATCAGTGTATTTCAAGTTTCTGAGTATTGATGTGTGGTAATATATTATTTTTCCTTGCATCAAGATAAGAATTGCTAAAAGTTAATCTGCTAATAAATTAAGAAAAATCACTTGTTTTCCTCTCTAGTTTTATTACTACCAGAGAGAGTTATTTATTTCTTTATAACTAGCATCTAGTGAGCATTAGTATTTTAAAAATTCTGTAATTGACTTCAGGCAACAAAAGAGGGAATTTAGAGATAAATATAGAACTTACCTACCTGAAATCTGTAGTGAGAACAATGTCAAATTCAGTATCAAATGATTTGCATGTCAGATCATTTATCTAATACAAATTGCCATGTAAATTTCAGGATATTAATAAACTTTGAATTTGGGCTCTCTGATATGGAAATAGATAAGCATGCACATACTTATGGTTAACTATATCTTACTGGACTATCATTTTGAGAACTGATTTATTATATGCAGGTAGCTGTGTCTTAGTTGTTAGATTTTTCTCTCTTCCTATAATTTTATAGTATCCTGAGGATAATGGACATAGCCAGGAATAATACAAGAATCTGAATGGAAACAATGGGCATGTAAGAAGTAGAAGTATCCAGAGCTGGATGCATGTAAGTCATCAGCTAAATCCTTCCAACTGTGAATATTGACACAGTGGAAAGTGATTTTAAAATCTGTACTGGCGAAAGTAGATAGCTGAAAGGTTGAAAAATAATCTGGAAAGAGGATATGATTTGGGTTATAAAAATGAATGTGCAGATGGTACTACCCTTAACAAAGAGATTTTCTTCAAACATAATAATGCATCATGCCAAATATTTATCTCCATTTATTGAAGTTATAGTTCTCTCATTTGGCTCTGATTCTCCTTCAAACTCAACAAATATATGTGAGTAATATCTTAATTTTCAGTTCTTAGATTGTTCAAACATGATTTAACAGAAATCAGTTTAACAGTGAAATTGCTTTTGCAGGGCAGTCTCTGAGATTATCATTGTTTTAGTTTATGTGTTTCTATATATTTATATATGTATACTATTTTCCCTCCCTAATCTCAGAATACAACCTCTTTTCATTTTCTTTCAAGCAAGAAGGTCAGGCTGCTGCTATTTCTTCTTATTGTATGTAGTCCAGGGCAATAACCTTCAGTATGACTTTTCAAGACAATAGCACCTCTCAGCTTTTGTTTCTCACTTGAGAAATGCCAACTGACTTAGTCACGCTTTATGTGCACCTTTTGAGTAAAGAATAAAGTTCATGGCAATTTTCGGTAAAATCAGAAAATGACAAGTGTTTACTAGGTTTTAAGATCACATGTTCTAAGTGATGCTATGAATTGTCATTTATTCCAAGCTTTTCCTTGCTGTCCCAAAACAAGCTCAGCATTTAGAGAGACTAAGATATACAAACACCGGGAGTACAAACACCCAATGCCTCTTGGCCTTACCAGCTACAATAGTCAAGGCATTCAATGGCATCACATTTTGCTGATATTTGGAAATGGTTGTCCCACGTTTATTTATTATATTGCACTTGAAATAATAGGGCAAGTAAGCATCATATTTATAGCAATGGAAAAACTAAAAGGCTTCTTTGCTTTTAAGTGTCTAAATTTCCAACTGTCTAAATTATCAAAAGCCTACTTTGCCTTTAAAAGTCTAAATTATCAAGTATTTACCTGTGAATGAGCGTGAGTATGCTTTTACTGAGCATAGGAACTCATTGGAAATTCTCACAAAGAATATTCCAGCAAAGAATACCTTATTTGACACAGCAGTGCTTTAAATTTTTAGGACTATATAAAGACCCACATTGAAAAAAATCATGCAGTTCATTGATAGATTTCGTATTTCATACATGTTTGTATTAATTCTTATAAGAATCATACATTCAAGGGTGAAGCAGATACATATTTATGCTGTGGGAAATTCAAAGGCAGCATCATAATTCTTGATTCAAATCTTACTCTCTGACTCTAGTTTAGAATTACAAATGTTAAAATCCTTTATAACAATTCCTCGATCAGGATCATGTATTATACAAAGATTCCTAAAATGAGGATGGTGAGGAAATGCTGCTTTCAAATAAGTAAGTGATTGTTCTATCAGCCTGGCAGATTTCAATGCTTATGTCAAGATTAAGGAGCAGGCATGACTAATGTAAATTTCCCGGGAAAAGAAATTTTTTGTTGAAGAGACTGTGTTGACACTTGAGCTGAGAAAGCCAAGTACAAAACCCAATAGACCATCAGCAAGAAATTGCAACTGTGAATGAGCCAAACTACTGTGATGAACAAATGGAACAACTCTGCACCACTTGGAGATAAGTGACACACAGTTAGATATGGGAGAAAAAAAAAAAAAACACCTGAATCAATTGACAATGTACAGAAATATTTCTGGTGTCTCTTGAGGGAAAAAGTGCTACCTTAGGCTATTGCTTCATGTGCTTTACAGTGCTGCATTGTAGGAAGCAAAATCATGTAAGTGAGGAAGATTTTCTCCAGCACCAATTTACTCCCAGAACGTGTTTTTCTTGTTGTTGTTGCTGCTGTTGTTATTTTGAGATTCAGTTCAGTTTTAGAGAAAACCAGATAAACTATTTGATACGATTCTATTACTTGTCAAACAAAAGAAGCATTTGGAGCATATGTTTTCTTCTTTAATAATGTGAAATCTTAGAAAGTTTTGATAAATTTGACTGCCATTTAAGGGGGAAACGTTTATTTTCTGGTAGAATACTTTAAGTTCTGAAGGGAAATTGAGCTTATAGAACAGGAGTTAGTGTTAAAGGTTTGTCAAAGGGAAGAGTCCAGGTATTAATAACTGTCAGTCTTTGTCCTAGATAATAGATCAGTAATCCGTCAGTTATTTTAGAAATAATGTCCACTAATTTAACAACTGACCAACTACAGGAACTCCCTGATTCTGTGCCTGTTCCCTTTCCTCCTCCCCTCTTTCTCATTACACTCCTGACAGCTCCTTGAGGCCACTGAAGCTCTAATCACCAGCATTTGCTCTAGCAATTCTCTCTGCCTGCAGGGCTCTTCTACCTAGCTATGTGGCTAAATATTACCTGTCTTTCTCAAGTTTCATCAAAAGTCACTGACTCAATGCATCCTGTCTGGACCCTCTTATTTATTATTTTAACTTTCCCTTCTGATACCAACAGACTTTCTTTCTCTTCTTTTTCCTGATTCAGGTTTTCTTTCTTTTTTTATAACATTTATAACTTTGGAAATATTATATAACTATGCTGTGTCTTACTTTACTGTTGATTGTTTTTACTCTTCTGAATCTCAACCCTGTATGAAAGCAGAGATGTTCTCTTTCTGTTTTGCATACTGATGCTCTCAAATGCATTGAATGGCTGCTGGCGCATAATTGGTGCTCAATAAATATTTTATAAATAAACAAATAGGAATAATGTAAGGTCTCGTAAAATGAGTACTGTAGCTCATTTTTGTCAACAGATACACAGAGAATATTCTACTGCTTTTCGAGTAATTGGTAGATTTAACTGGCTTATAATTAGAATATTATGCCATTACACTTGTCAAATCCTAATGAATCAAGACTTCCCAATGTGCGATCTGCATATACTTGAATGCAAATATAATATTTCATTCTTTTGTTCAACCATTTTTACTGTCTTGCTTTTGGTTTATTGTACTTGTTATGTTAGATGAGAATATGATTTTCATTTCAGTGAGTATCATTCCTATATATATAAAGATTAATTTCTTTGTTGAGGGAAAATGCCACAGACTCTCAGCATATTGGCCATTTTAACACAGCCAAAAATCTCAGCAGCCTCCTTAAATATTAATGGTAGTCTATTATTGGGCCTTATGTGTCACATGATCATCTGTTAGTTGTATAGACTAATGTGAAAGTAAATTTTGAATAATAGAAAGCATTCTTTTGCTGTTGTCATGGTATGATCATAACTCATCTCATGGGAATGTTATTGCATTCTTGAATGAAAAAAATTATTTACCAGGATAGAAGGGTCAGGATACAAAAGCTATGCAATTTTCAACTCAAGTGACTGCTACTAAACACAGAGACTTCTTTGAAAAATGTTAATAAGAATTAAAATGCATTAAAACTTTTAGGAGAGCAAGAGGCATATGTGTTTTAAATAATATCCACAACTGGAACGTCAAAGGAACTAAATTTTTTAACACTGAGCAAACAAAGTTCCTTGAATGCCACATAGAGTAGGTTAGAATCATGTAGAAAAAGATTGTTTTTAGTATTGCAATTGCATTGGACCTTATAAAAAACTAGCATTATGAATTTTTATTTCTTTGCTGCCTGGAAGTTGAATTAATTTTGACTTGTCTTAACATCTTTCGTAATGTATAGAATTCTGATTCATGTTTTGAAAGAGATTTTCAAATACTAGTTTGAAGATTTTTTTCTTTATGACTAAGCATCTTTTTCTATGTACAGGTATTTGCCATTTAGTGAATTTTAAGTAGCACGCAAGATAGGTAACTTTTGAATCCATGTCCTGCTTAGCAGTTCCTACAAAAATCATTACAGCTTAGCAAGGTTTCAATTTAAATAAAACTGTGATGTCTGAAGGGGCAAGGACCAGAGTTTTGTTTGATGTAGAGGAGAAAAAAGCAAGAAAGTAATTGAATTTCTTGTAGATGGTGGCAGTTGCTCTCAACATTTTGCATGTTGAAATAAAGGTAGAGAAACATTAAAAAGAGAAAGAAAAATCTAAAGGGGCCAAGAGTTTACCTTAATTCAGTTGTGTTGTTTATATTTTTAAAATAACTTTTGAATCAAGTTTTACCTTTCTTCTCCACAACTATGTTAGTGATGACAGTCTCCTCCCTAATTCATAGGCCCCACTGTAGTAGCCTTATCTCTCCAATGCCACAAACCTAATTACTACAATACTTTGTTAATCTAGGAACAAATGAAAAATCTGTAATGTACCCTCAATATGAAGCCCAGATTTTTTAGCATAAGGTAAAAGTTTCACATAGTAAGAAGTTATAAATGCAATCTTTCACTATTCAGCTGACTCTATTACACAAAATCATATCTTTTCTCCCACATTGCATATGGTATTTTTTAAACATCCACATTCTTTTCTGCCTGGAAAAAAAAAAAAACTCACTGTTTTCATTAGCTGCTATTCTTCTCATTGGCATGTATTCTAACCTACCATGCCCTCCCAATGGTATTTAACACTACTTAAGGCATATTTAGTTATGAATGAGATTATAAGGTATTTTAATTTATTAGTGTTCGGTATTTATACATCTTCTCCTACACTGTGAGTCCCAAGATGTTTAGAACTCTTTATAATATCTGCAGAAGAAAGTTGAAAATTTTATTCAATCAATAGATCAGGAAGCCCTTATTATGAAGTGCAGCATGACCAGAAAAGAAGGGCTGGTTTTTTTTTCTTTAATTTATCAGATTGTTTTATAATAGTCACTCAAAGAGTCAAATGCAAAAGAGTAGATAAAATCTGTCTACACACCAGAGGCCCAGAGAAGAACCGTTTTTGAAAAAAGAACTTGTAGTCCAGCACTAATTTAATAAATAATAGCATAAGTGAATGATGATATTCCTCAGAGTCGCACAGACAAAATGCACTAGGAATATTCAGAAAATGTGAGTAAATAAAATTCGATATATTTAATTTAGATTCACTTATTGAGGTTTGGACCTTAACGTAGCCCTAAATTTTACTCCAAGTAGAACAGAAGAATACTTAAGAGGGAGGAAAACAGTGTTACAAAACAAAGATATTTTCGACAATGGAGGTGCAGTAATGGAGGAGCCCAGGTTCGGTGGCACACTCTCATTTGTGCTGGGTGGTGATTAAGAAGAGTATTCAGTAGAAAAGGCTTTATGAAATCATTTCCAATTATAACATTGGCATTGGAATATAAATCCTGCTTTCTCATTCTGTGACCTTCTTTCGTTGTCATGATGGTGATATTGGGTAATGCAGGTAAAATTCTCTAGCATATCGGTTCCAGTTAGTAAGTGTTCAAAATAATTTGTTACATCTGAATAGGATTAGAAAAATGAATTTTCCTTGAGTTTTTAATTAACATGCAACATGATTCATCTTATTTTAAAAGGGGCCAAATTAAAACTTTTGAATCATAAAAATAGCGCTTTTTCAAATTCACTTTGCCTGGAGTCACAAGGTTTATTGCTTACATGATTAGCAGATAAGGTCAAAATTTTAGCATAGTTCAGGATTTAACAAAAACCTATGTTTACTTTACCATATCTCAGGAAGACATTTCACTTTAGGGATAAATTTTTAAAGGAACATGGAAAGTGTCAAAATGAAGAAAAGAAGAAAAAAAAAAAAAAACCTAAAAATCTAAGCACACTAGTTGCCAGAGAAAATTTCTGGTCTTTGTAGGAACATGAAGATTATCTACCCTGAAATTCTGTCAAATTATTATTGAGAAAACAGAAACTTTGTGAAGTTAAGCAAATATCTCTAAAGCCATAGTTAGGTTAACCTATCAGATGACTTTGGGGGCAGTAGTCTCTGTCTCTAAACTAGTAATTTCTTGGGTCTAGGTGGGCTCCTGTCAGCAACAATAAGGTCAGGAACTGTGTCTTTATCTTTAGATCTTTTAGATAACTTGATTTTGCTCAGTGCAAACCCATTTTAAGGCATGAAGATGTGCAGAGACAAAAACCCAAATTACATTTGCAGCAAAACCCCTGCTATTTCAGTACATTAGCTACAGATTCAATAAAGGTAAAGTGGTTGTTAAGCTTTTCAGCTTGAATGGCATCCTTTTTTTATTGCACTTGGAAGAAAAATATGGTGGCATCCACCCAAAATCATAAAACCAGAGCATCTAACAAAAGATGCTGTGAGCCTTGAGCTGTATTACAATTTCAGATTTGGTGTGCTTCCCACTCTGTAAATCACCTGAAATTTACAGCTACACCTGCAAACCCAACCACGAGGCTGAACTCTTAGATAAATAGAATTGCTAAGAGTGTTCCTTGAACGTGCACTGCTAGCAAAACTGGGCGACAGCCCAAGTGGAGCTCCAGATTTACCTAAACTGGTTGATTTTATTTAGCCAAAATCAATTGAAGCTTTGGGATTAAATATACTTCAAAACTGTGTCAATCTTTTAGATATCCTGAAGGAGATTTTAATAAGATACATAGGAAAATAACTTGATATATCATAATTCTTAATTCTTTAATTATTATAGCATTTGACCCATTTATAACTTTCCTGGTTATTTCCACTTTTCCTGTAACTATTAAGGATTAGCAAACTTTATCTTAAGAACCAAACATTAACAAATATTTATAGAGAAAATACGGCATATAGTATTGAATCAGATGCCATGAAAAATGTGTAGGAATACTAGTAGCAGATGAATTTGGGGTACAATCCCTCAACAAACAGAGGTGGGGAGAGAAGAGTGACACTTGTTGAGTGTCTACCATGTTCAGAGTGCTTTAAAGACAATGGAGAAAATGCATAATAACTTTCATTAACAATTTCTGTTTTATATTTTCCGTAAGTGTGGCACTTAATGCCTGCAATAATTGTGACTATAACTTGTCTTTATCTTTAATTATCAAATGGCAAAATAAAGGATCAGAATTATTCATTAGTTTTCTCAACGTCACTGAATTATTACTGGAACCAAGATTTGATGTGATTTTCTTAGTTTTAATCAACAATCTTCCTGTGCCTTTGTATTTGATTAAATTTTACTAAATAATGACCAGGTTCTGCACTGGGTGTGTAGCATATAACTATCTTTATGGGAAATACTCATCTCTACTAGAACATGGAAAATGGAAAAGATACGAATAAGTGAAAACATGGAAAAAGAAAAGGCGTGAAAGTACCTACAGGCAAAAAGTCTGTATCCAGCATGAAAAATGAAGAATGGAGACAATGATGATTTTAATTCTTGTAATATAAGAAATTGGAAAACTGAAGTTTAATTGAGGACATTTTAAGAGGGTATAAATTTTGGAATTCAGAGAAAATCCATGAGAACAAGTGACTGGCACTATGGGTAGGAAGTGCAGGCCTCTCCACTATTTTTACCCAAACTCCAAGAGTTTAAGCCTTTCGCCACCATCCATCAATTAATTACCAATCTCTGCCCTTCAGTGAATAAAATGGGAAGACAGAATCAAAAGTCAAATTATTGTTTAAAAAAGGTGTATCATTGGCATTTCATATTTTTCAATGCTTTTACAGAACTCAAATTATAATACTAAGCTCAAATACTCACATGCCAGCTGTTAAGGCATGTGAGTTTGGTATAAAAATTAGCGAAGTTATTGATTGATTTATTATTAACCGATTTTCTAGGAAAAATTTGACTAAGATAATAAATAATCATGAATTGTTATCTTTTAACAAACAGGATTTTTAAAGTCATCTTTTTTAGATGAGTAATCATCAGTACATTAATTTTAAAAATATTTTTTTACATCATAATTCTTAAAAATCAATAGAATTTATTTTGGAAAGTTTATTCAGGAGGAACATAGTTCTGCAGCATGGCACCTGTCTGACCAGCACGAGGTCTTGAGTTTGATTCCCTTTACCAAAAAAAAAAAAAAAAAAGGGAGAGAGAGAGAAATTTTACTCAGGAGTATATACTTAATGTGAATTTTCCCTATTATGACACACTGGGAAAATCCCCTAGATTTGTATTTTCAGCTTTTATTCATTTGCACAAAGATATTGCAGCAAGCCGGGCGTGGTGGCGCACGCCTTTAATCCCAGCACTCGGGAGGCTGAGGTAGGCGGAGCGTTGTGAGTTTGAGGCCGGCTTGGGCTACAACGCGAGCACAAGACCGGCCTGAGCTACACAGTGCGACCCTGCCTCAAAAAAAAAAAAAAAAACCAGGGCCGGGAGTT
>RJWM01017525.1:0-12500 GCA_004363535.1 Dasyprocta punctata | reverse complement strand
GCTTTAAAACTTCATTAAAGTTTAATGTACAAATAAAATATAATGTATATATTAAATGTAAATAAAAACGCTAAAATTCAAATATTTGTAAAAGTATAACAAAATTTAATATACATGAAAGTGTTCACTTGCTTAACTAAGCAACTAACATTTTCCTTTCTTCTTTTAAAAATGGAACTTTTTCTGATTATCTAAATAATTCAGACACCAAGAAAAATTAAAATAAGTGTTCAAATACTCCCAGAATATTCCGATGATTACATGCCTTTCATAAGCACAGAAATTTACTTTCATAAACCAATATTAGAAAATCTACATAAAAACAATGCAAAGAATGAAGAGATATTGACAGACAAGGAAACAACTGGTTCAAGCAAAAATTGTGAAATGCAAAGAGAATTTCTTTAGACTTAAAAATTGTCTTCAACATCTAATATTATATTCATGATAATCGTGGCATAAAACATCTTTATTAGATGGTGTCTTCCAAATAAAACACATTATGTTCAACAGAATTTTCAGCACAACTTGTGTGTGTCAGGAAGGGGTGTACCCGTGTAGGGGACAGAGAGGATGAGGGATGCGGAGGTGGAAGAACAAAATATACTATTTCAGAAAATTGACAGTTGTTCCCTGACACTGCCGTAGTGAACTACATAATCAATACCTTACACTTTCGGACTTTTCTTGAAATGGTTCTGTTCCTCCATGATTTTTCTTTCTTTCCTTTTTTTTTTTTTTCTTTTTACATCTAATCTATGTGGAAAGTTCTGGTCTAGTAAATAGTTGCCTATTTATTTTCAAAATCTAATTTAAATATAATTTTCTTCACAAAATCTTTCCTGAATCCCTCAACTGTAAGATTTTTTCATTCGAGTCTAATAACTATTTATTTTCATTTATCATATGAATTTTTATTTCTAATATTATTCATAGTGTAGTTGATTTTGTATATATATATATATATATATATATATATATATTAGCTTTCTTCTCCTAGCTGGTGGACTAGATTCAGGACGCTATTCAGGATTCATCTTATGCTTCCTAAATATAAATATGTTCTTAATGTATAGTTGAGGAAAGAAATCTGAGTACTTATGATTTGATATAATGTTACATTAGGAAAATAAGTATTCTATCTAGATATATTTGCAATTAAAAGAATGTTTTTATGATGTAATTGATGGTGCAATATTGCTCAATAGCATTTCTGATAGATTACAAAAAGATAGATTGATACATAGATGTACACGAAGAGTAAAATAGGTAGGTAAGTAGATAGATAGAGACATAGACTGGGAGATGAGTGATAGAAAAATGGTATATGAATACCTGCATTATATTTATATAATGTAGTTTATATACACACACATACACATATATGGTTATATCAACCTGTACCTGGATCTATTTAGTATTATGTTTGCAATTATTCAGAACCTGTGATATTATTTTGGTGAGGTTTGCTAATAGTACTAAGACAGGACAGCATGAGAGAAGGGCCTGAATCACTCACCGTTGGAAAGTTCTTAGCAGGTCAAAGTGCATGATCGCCCATCAAAAAGGCTGAGTGACTTTGCATTTTGTATTATGAGTGTTGCTCACATAACCGTGGCTTCTATAACCCCCCTTTTTGAAATTATTCCTCTGCTTTATCAGCTATTTTCTGACTTCTAGAACCTCTGATCACTCTTCACTTCTGAGATGTTCCACCTCTCTAAAGCATTGAACCAGAGCTATCTTTCGGATCCTCTCTCTCTCTTACTTTCTTATCAAAGTGCGAGGCATTTCTGCACCACTCGTATGAAGTACACTGTCGTGCTGTAGACACACTTATAAATAGCCATCTCATTTCTGAAGTGAAAAAGACTGAGAAGTATTTCATGTTAGCTCCCCTGGTGGTACTGCATTTTATAGACAAATGCCTTCGTGCAAAGGAAGATATTTTTAATGTACTCAGTGCTCCTCTCCACCTGGGTCCTTCTACGCCATCACAGGCTTCCATGTCAGTCTGCGGCATTGCTGCCTGGAAAGACGTTTCCCTGCAAGGTCTAACTGGGGCTGGAATTACCATCTTTGCCCTGCTTCCAGTCCTTCCATAAATCTATTGCCTTTTACTATTATTTGGAAATTGTTTTATATGCATTTAGAATGTTGTCTTTTGGTTTCTTAACAGTCACGTTCTATGTTTAGGTTTTTTAATAAATTACAAAATATTCATTCTCTGGCATCACAGCATGGTGAAGTACATTAAAGGACGAAATGAAATGAATTCACATTTGCAACTCTGCCACACCTATACCTGGAAAAGTCTCTAAGAGAATACTTTTCAAATTTCCTCATTCATACCTTCTAATTGGTACATAAAGAATCCTATTTTTGTCTCTTCAAATTGAGAGGTTATTCTGCTTTTAGAAAAAAATCGACTAATCAACCTCTAAATCAAGTCACACAATATGTAAGGATTTGGTAACATTATGTTGTATTTCTTGATTAAAAACCTCTGTGCAACACTGATCCATTACTGAGATATGTAATGGCTTCAAAAGTAGAGATTAAGAGACACAATTGTCAAAAGGAACTATAGTAACGTACTTTATCTTGAAACTCAGTCATTCTGAAGTACATTATTGGAAATGATGCATTACTTATTTGCTTCTTTGCCAAACTTTTAGTTTAAGAACTAAACTATGTAATAATAGGCAGTGTTATTTAACATTTTCTGACATAAATATGAAAATTCAACTCCCCAGAAAACAGAATTGGTGACTGTCTTTCAAATAACTAATTATGAAGAAATTCATACATAGTGTGAAATTCAGACATGAGTTTTGGAGACAGACCTGCTATTTATGTTGCTCTAAGTTTTCATAATGAGAAATTTTGAGCATTCATATACAGTGGTATATAATCAATCTGGCATCACCTACACTCAGCTGCCATCAACTCTGTCTATTCTACCTGTTCTCAATACTTATGCTACCCAAAATTATATTGAATGTATTGAAATATTCTTACTTCATTTTATATATTTCCATATATGATTCCAAAAATGGGAACTAATGTACACTATTGCCAACTGTGAAATTTTTCAAAATTATTTATTATTATCAAATGTTCCGCAAGCATTGAAATTTACTCTCGTTCATGAGTAAGAACAGATTTACCACATACTCTTTAACTTACTTGTGTGTGGTGTCTCCCACATTGATAAAACAAGCTTACACAACCAACTTGAAAATGTTTGTGAGAATTAAATTAGATGTGTGTGAATATATATGTATGTGTATATAAAATACCTATATACACCATATACAAAAGCATTATGCCTGGACAATGTTCTGCAAATCGCATTCTGACCATCCTCAGATCTTTCCTTTATTTTCCTCTTCTTCCTTCTCTGCTCTCTGTAGATTATTTTTCTAGTACTAGAACTATGATTTCATACACATGCATTGTCTCACTTTTCCTTCCTTAATTCTACCAATTTGCAGTGAAAGGATGGACCTGACCAAGGTGTCTTTTGGAGACCACATTACCACGTTGAACTTATTGACAGGAGAAAAGAGTCACTATGTACAAATCTCATTTACTTCAGAACACAACTTTGGTCTTATGGGTCAATGTTTAAGGAAAAAGAAAATTTTCTGTATCACTGAACCTATATGGGTGACAACTCACACTAACCACAGATCTAAGTAAAGTTTATATCCTTCCTAATACAGATAAAGCTCATAAAGATGTATCCTAATCACTTTGTGTTCAAAGAAGGGCCTTTTCTACTTTTATTTGGCACTATCACATAAAATAAATAACTTTTGTTTTATTTGATATCAGGTCAAATAGAATACGAATTGATTAACATGTTGATATATTCCTAAATAAAAGTCAAAGTCCAAATAATTATTTTCAGTGCGCAGAATGGAACCCAGTTCTTTCAAATACTTAGAAAGCACTACACTTTTAAGCTATTCTTCCAGCCTGAAAATGATTTTTTCAAGTTAATTCTCATTTGGTCAACAATTTGTTCATATAACAGAATATATCAGATTTATTGTAAGGAATTCACTTGATAAATTATGGAGACAAAGTTCCACTACCAGCCATTTGTACACTGGAAAACAGGGTTGAAAACAGAGAGAAGACACCATTGATCCCTGCTTGAGGCTGATGTTCTAAGAACCAGAAGTGCTGGTAGCAGGACAGGGTGGTATCTTACAAGCTCAGAACCAGGAAGGATTCATTCAGTCTTCTGCTACTTTTGTTCCATTTAAATTCTCAAGTGATTGGAAGATGCCATCCATTTTGGGGAGGATTGGCTGCATTTCTAAGTTAACTAAATTAGACTGTTTCTTCTAGAAACATCCCCACAGACATACCCATAAATGTGAATTAACCAGTGCTCTGAGCATTCCACAGGCCAGTCAAGTAAATGTGTAAAATTAATCACAGTAATAAATCTTCGAATTTCATCCCCAATCAACAGATCATATGTGAACCCATTGCTTCAGAGTTTAGGAAACATCTTTCCTTTTAGGCATTTTTTTCCATTCCATATGTAAAACTAACACCACTATTTTTCTTAAAAAAAAAAAAGGTTGCACTCTTTTGTTTCTAGTATCATTGGATATTTGATATTTTATTGGTCATTTTTCATTTTTATTTTTTCTATATTTTTCATATTTTCTCTTTGGAGAATTTGTCTCTCTCATGTTGAGTGCTGTTTTTCATGTTCTCATAGTACAATTTTCATCCTCTTTTCACCAGGTTACAAAACTGACTCTGAACCTCTTATATTTTTGACAGATATTGTGAGTCTTGAATGCTAACAACCATTAAAATTTTATGACTTTGAAAAGTTCAAGACTTGAAAGTATTTCATCATCATGAATTCCTATCCCATCTGAGTGTTACAAATGCTTTTATAAGGCAGTAAATTGAAAGTGACATTTTTCAGGATGTGTGGTAAGAGATATAATAAATTTATTATTAGAAAGGAGAACCAGGATATAAACAATTAACTTAGTTTTCTCTTTCTCCTTTTCTTTGTTTTTGCTTTTGCTTACTACTTCGTTTTGTCTTTATTTTCATATAAACAAGAAAATATATCTAATAAGGGTTTCTATGAAAATTTATTCAATTTTGAAGTTTTGTTTTATTTTTATATTTGTGTTTTGTTTGTTTTATGATCTTGTCTTCCATATGTTAGGGACAGGATGTGGAATTTGGATATTCACTCATAGGGTTTGTGGCCTTATCAGATTAAATTTAAGCATTTGGTAGCTGCCCAGATGTGTTCTTTGGTGTTACAAAAGAATAGAAAAAACAGGCTTTTTACTGCCCTCAAAAGGCTAGATTTGTAAAAGATAACTTCAATAAGGATGCTTTTGTCCAATTAGGGGGTGAAGAGTGTTACCTTCCAAACCTGTACTTATTGTATTGGGGTTTTTTGTAAGAATTTATATTTTTGGAGGTGAAGAATAGGTATGCTAACTTGATTTTATTAGAAAACTTTCTTGTCTTTATCTCACACTGATTTATAGGAAAATTAATTTTCAAAACAAACAATGATTTATCATTATTAATGGTATTAAAAACAATACTACCATTATAGTAAAAAAGAAAAGCTAAAACAGAGTCCTTCTATAGTAAAAAAAAAAAAAATCGGATACCAATGATTTCTGTCTCATTTATTATTGTGCTTCCAGGCACAAGTTCAGTGGCTGATATCCATGAGACTCTCAATAATTATTAAGCAAATAAGAGAAAAATTCCAGAATCCTTTGATAAAGCAAACATTTCTTGAACTTGAATTTTTTCCTCATGTGTATGGCACAAATACCACTTTCATGCATTTTACAAGATTCAGTCTGTTCAAACTCTAGAATTATATTTAAAAATTTCCCAAATTCTTCAAAATGTTTCTAACCATAAATAAAATGTTGCCTGATGAAGAATACTTTATGATATGTATATAAATAAATGATCGTCTGTTTCAATATGTAGGAAATAGTGCTGGAATAACTGTATTTTAATAATGGAATCATATTTTCATGTCAGATTTCCAAAATGACCGTCTCCAGCAAACAAGCATGAGAATGTGGACATGACAGGATTGAAATAATCTAGCAGGCTGATTTCATAGTCAAGACTTGAAAGATTACAAAATACACTTAATTACTGAATTATAAAGAAAACAGTTATTGCTGGTAAAATTATTATACAGCATTGTCAAGTTGTACAGTAAAAGTAATCAGCTACCAATTTCTTATTAATTTCAAATCACCATTTGAGAATTCAGAGACAATAAAATATTTTTAGTTATGAAAAATTTTAAGTGAGTATTTTTCTCCTCCTCTGTGGCATGTCTCCGTTGACACCTGTGTAGAACTGTGAATGCAATCTTGTATTCCTGCTTTGAGAGCTGTTCTTTCAGAAACGGTTGTCATCTGAGGATAAAATGTCTGTATCTCTCTACCTCATTGACTTCCCATCTGTTGTCAACAATTACTGGAAAGGATTTCTTATTTTCCTCACGTTTTCCTTTAATTTCTTTTTCTCTTTTCAACAGTTTCATAATTAACACTATATTGTGGTAAATATCCTTGGGAAAATGCTACAAAAATATTTCAGTGCAGAATACTTAACATTACAGAACACATGAATTAATCTGGCTCCCACAATGGTACCCATATTCATTCTTTTTATTCAGAAATATGGCATTTCCTAACAAAAATTTGTCATTAAGCAGAGTAATTATGCACACTAAAACACATTTATTTTCTGAACATAAGTATCTTTAAATAACTGATTATTAATTTAGAATCAACTTCTGAAATTTTCCCAGATCAGTCACAAAGCAGGTATCTAGTTTATCTACCTCATTAAGTCTGCTCTGAATCCTTAGTACCACCACCCATGCTCATTGTCAAAATTAAGAATACATTTTAATTCAAATCACACCAACCTTTGAAAATGCATTTTCATGTACTTTTGGAAGTTATTTCAGGTGTGACTCAGAGAAGAAAGTGACTGTAACATTTCAGAACTCACTAAGTGTTAATAGTTGCTTCAAGTAGAGTGGCATTTGGGCTTCTCAGGCAACAGAACAGAGGTGAGGTGGGGAAAAGTGGAGAGGATTCCAAAATTTGCAAAGACACTTGAGGTAAGAAAATCAAAGATTTACAAGTTGAAATTCTTTTACACTGCCATTTAGAATAGTAGGATATGGCTTGAAATTTTTTGTATTATTTGTCTCTACTCAATCATATGTCCTTCTTGGTTAAAAGTATAAATTCAACACAGTACAGAAACTTTTTATTTAAGAAGTAAACAACTACTATAAATACTGTGCAGAGTAAAGCAGCTGAAATATGACTTTGGATTACTCAACAAAAAACACTTCTTATGGTGACATGAATTGAATGATAAAGGTGATTAGGTACTTCTTGTACATTAACTAGCTGATTCCTGACGTTTTTGAAACTATAAATATGAATAGTACTAAAATAACTTATATATCTCCTTTCTAAAAATACCTCAGCCTTTTACCATGCTCTTACTCTTAAAAGTCTATGACTTCTATGCTGGGCGTGGTGGCGCAAGCCTTTAATCCCAGTACTCCGGAGGTTGAGGTAGGAGGAGTGTTCTGAGTTTGAGGCCGGTTGGGCTACAACGCGAGCACAAGGCCGGCCTGAGCTACAAAGTGCAACTCTGTCTCAAAAAACTAGGGCCAGGAGTTTGGCTCAGTGGCTTAAGCGCCTGCCCTGGCAGGTGTGAAGTCTATGATTTCTGAGAAGTTCAATGATGACATAAGATCCCCACTTAACTTTGATCTTGCTTGCATACAACTTTAGGAAAATCCTTTGATTCTATGACATTGTAAATTGTTTTGATTAACTACAGAAACTGTAATATAATGATCATGAAGAAGAGGCCCAAAACAAAATAATTTCTTCAGTCCAACGTAAACAACTCATAGCCTGTTTAAACCTTAGCTGCTAGCCAGGAGTGGTGGTTCACGCTTTTAATCCCAGCACTCCGGAGTCTGAGGTAGGAGGAGCATTGTGAGTTCGAGGCCGGCTTGGGCTACAATGCAAGGGCAAAGCCAGCCTGAGCTACACAGTGAGACCCTGCCTCAAGAAAAAAAAAAAAAAAACTGGGGCTGGGAGTTTGGCTAAGTGGCTTAGGTGCCTGTCTGGCAGGTGCTAGATTATGAGTTTGATCCCCAGTGCTGCAAAAATAATAATAATAATAAATAAATAAATAAATAAATAAACCTTAGCTGCCAGTTAAACCTAAACTGTGTCCTAGGCTTTGGGAAGCATCCCATACTGAATGGGTCAGATCTTGAGTTCTAAAGGTATGGACTGGAATCTCAATGGTGCTACTTACTTAACAAGGTTGTGCATCCTTGCGGATACAAAACATCTGTCAATCTTATTCCCTTACAGTTCTCAGCATATAGATTTTTATCAGACTTAAATGTCTTATGTAGAAAGCATTTAGCACACCCTGTAATGTATGTTGACTCTTCATTGCCTGCTAATTATTATCAATATGAACATCTCCATGTCCTTTACCACTGTAAGTGGATTGCAATGAAGAGGAGTATGCTGAAAAACATGTGTGGAAAAAAATGAAGATCAGGTTGTGGGACAGGAAGGTACATCGAATGCACTGGAGGAGGCATTTACAAATTTTGGCATGCACATAAGCAAAGCAAAACAACAAGGTTGAAACAGTAAGTTCCTGACTTCTGAAATTCAAGTTTCAGACTTTCACAAGTATGAATGGAATTCACATTATGAACACTTGTAGATGTAAATAAATTGTGGAAATAGCTTTCCTGTCTGACAGTAAAAATAGTTTATTTATACTATGTGTATGTGTGTGTGTGTGTGTTTAATACTTTGCATTGTATGTGTGTGTCGAAGGTATAGTCAGATTTAAGAATGAATCTGATTTATCAACTTTACTCTAGAACCGAACACTTTCATATGTCGGGGACTTACTTACTGAGTGATTATAATGACCAAGAACCCTTGAAATAATACATATGGAGTTCACAAAACCTAATCAGATATATCATTTCTTTCTCTGTATGATGAAGTTGGATCTCTGGAAAGTTAAGACAACCACCCAAATTTGTGGTTCATAAGTGCCTTCTGGGAGCGATATATTTTTAACTTTATTGAAGTATAAGGAACATGTATTTAACATGATGAATGTATCAGTTATTTTCATTGTACTTTCAGTAATACAATAATTATAGGAATTTACCCAAAAAAATCCCAATACAGATAAAGTTCTAAATTTGAAGACATATTATCTTACACAAAGGATAAATTAGGAACTAAAGAATGATATTTTTAAGGTTAAGTTAAAACATTACTAGTCTCTTATGACTTTAAATGTTACCATAGGAATGATTGTTCTTTCATACAGAAATTGTCCTTGATACCAAATTAAAGTTGTAAGGATCTTGATGTCACCACCACCTCAATATCTGCTAATTTGTAGAACATTGAAATGGCTTAGAAATTTAACCCTCAATCTTCTTTGTGTGATTAACATTTTATCTGGCAAAGGAAGATTAGACCTTTATGGTTTTTCAAACAGCAATTCCTGACCAGGATTAACTAGCATAGTTAGGCTCAGTCTTCTCTGAAATCACATCTTAGGCATTTATTATTTATGTTATACTACTTTGTAATATAATACACACTGTGAATTACACATGTATTAATTTTATACATGAATCATCTTTCCAAAGAGTGCTATATATTTTATATATGTATTGTCTTTATAGGAGGAGTATAAGATAACAAACTAAATATTACATTATTATAAAAAATCCTAACTCAAAATTAAAACATTTGAATACAGATTGAAGCAATGGAAAATGTATTTCTGTCCCAAATGATGTATTACCCGATAAAGTAACAACTAGGATTGTGACTAGAATATGGAATTACACTTCTCCAAAAACCAGCAAAATAAGATGGTAATGTAGTAGAAAAACTTTTAATTTTACTTTGACTTTAACACTACTACTTAATCCTAGATATTAAATAAATCTGTTAAGGGCATACTAAAAAGAAGAAATCACAACAATTTTAAAAGCATGCCTATTACCTGGAATTGTACACGTGTGCAATGATGTGGACCTCAAGTCTTAAGTATATTTGAAGTCTTGATTTTAATAATCAATTTCTAAGAACATGTGCAAAGAGGAAATTAAACAAATTTTATGCACAGAGATTCTCATTGAAGAATAATTTAGCATAACATATTTGGAAATAAGCTTTACATCTACAACTAATGGCACATTTAATTAAATAATGATTATCTATCTATATGATTCTATACGTCTTAAAATTACCCGGAGGATATTTAATGGCAATTGTGAAAAGGATAAAAGATAAGATGGAGAATCCATGAGTTGTCTATTGTTTATGGTTAAATAGAACAGTGTATTTTTAAGGAAATGCATACGAAAACATTTTTCTAAGAGGGTGGTATTTTGAATTTTTAATATTTTAAATTACCTCTATTTTTAAATGTTTTATAATGAACATGCAAATACTTTTAATCATAAAATTTACTTTATTTATTTAAAGTGAAGTTAAACAGCTTTAAAGACTAAAAATGTAAAACTATTAACAACAAAATTTTGCTATATTTTTCATATTTCTCTATCTACAAAACATATTACATTTCTAAATATTAATTTATAAGTGGATATTGTGATGGTTGGTTAAATTAGTATAATTAACCATCAGCTGTCTTCTTTTAGTTTTGATGATGAACAATGTCATGCAATAGTGTATATAAGAAGTTTATATATTTGAAGGGTTTTTTTTATATCTACTCTCTTCAGAGCTGAGTGATAAAATATGTTTGGTAGAGATAAATTTATGGATGAAACTACTCTGACCCACTTAGAAGCTCCATACAAAGTTGGAGAACAAATGGCATATTTACAACCAGAGTTTGCTGCATGGATATAGATGGATAAGTCACAGAGGATTCTTTTAAAGGAAAATAGGCACTTTAAAATAAAACTCCTCACCCTTTATGATCACTCCCTTGCAGAGTTCATTTACTTTTATGGTTTCAACCATTACTTTCTACGTTAAACAACTCCCAATTCTGTATTTTCAACCACAATGATTCACTCAAGTTCTGAATTCATATTTCAAATACATTTCCACATAGGTAGCTGTCATCACAAACTCCAAACAATTAACCTCCACTCTTCCTGGCCAATAAGCATGTTCAAGGTTTCTGATTTTTTAATAAAATATTTTGTCCGTGTACTATACCTGCCCTCATCTCTGAATTATTTTTAATGTCTTAATGCTTCTGGGACATTTAGCTTCTGGTTCTATCATAATAGCATGTTCCATTGATTCATTTTCCACCTAGTCCTTTATAGCTTTTCATTGTAATCCCTGAATCCTAATCTAGCTTTAATCATACAAACCTGTAGATGTCTTTGTCATGAATATCTTCAGAAAACCTAATATTATCACATTTGACTTTAACCACCACTACTTCAAGTCACAGGTTAACTTAAAATCGCAAGGCTTTAGAATTAGAATATTATTATTTAACATTATTCGGTATGTGTCGAGTGAACTCACTGCAACAGACCTTTGTAAAATAACTTGGATGTGTATTGAAAAATGTATTCCTTCACACTTCAATAAATACTTTTTCTGGACCAAAGAGAGTATTAGTCTACCATTTTGTGCAGTGTGAGAAGAAAACTTCTTTCAAAGATGTCCTGACACAGAAAATGCACTGCAGTGAATCACAACCTGTGCAATCCAGTTGGTAGTCAGGGAAGTGTGTGTGTGTGTGTGTGTGTGTGTGTGTGTGCACTGCTTCAATTATCTAGAATATATATGTAAAACACCTGTTTCACATACTACCTTAGATGCAAAGAAACAAGATAAATTTTCAGATCATTTATAATTGAATTAGCGGTAAGAAATTCAACATGCTAACCATGTGAGTAGACACAATACTGACATCTCTAAATATAAAAGTCTAATTTAACTCTGTCAATGTATTATAGAGTAAATTTTCAGATAATGCAAGCTTATATTATTCTAAATAAGAAACATACCATATGTTCCCAAATGTAATGATTTGGATTTAAAATGTCTTACACAAGTCTCATATGTTCATTGGTGGGGGTTTTAGAAAGTGATTGGATCACAGTAGTGCTATACTCATCAGTGAATCAAACCATTAATCAGATCATAGGTGAATGTGATCTGGAGCATGACTGGAAAGGGTATATTCTTATCCTCATTTCCCTCTCTCTCTCTCTGCTCATTGGGCACCAATGGCTAAGTATCTTTCCTCTGTTGGACCCTCCCACCATGTGCTTTCTGCGTTGAAGCCTATTGAGCATGGACTAAACCCATTATATATGTAACCCAAAGTAACCCTCTCCTGGTTTCAGCTTTAGGTGTTTGATATTT
>RJWM01017524.1:0-42925 GCA_004363535.1 Dasyprocta punctata | reverse complement strand
TCCCAATCAAAATACCACTTGCCTACCTCACAGAGCTAGAGAAAGCATTCCTGAAATTCATCTGGAACCAGAAAAGACCTAGAATAGCAAAGGCAATTCCGGGCAACAAAGGGAAGGCAGGAGGCATCACAATCCCTGACTTGAAACTATACTACAAAGCTACTGTGATAAAATCAGCATGGTACTGGAATCAAAACAGTCCTGAAGATCAATGGAATAGAATAGGAGATGCAGCCACAACTACAAACACACTTAGCCACCTCATCTTTGATAAAGGGACCAAACATGTACGTTGGAAGAAAGACAACCTCTTTAACAAATGGTGCTGGAAAAACTGGCTTTCTATATGCCATAAACTAAAACTAGATCCATGCCTATCACCATGCACTAAAATAAAGTCAAAATGGATCAAAGATCTAAATATAAAAACAGAGACACTAAACTTACTAGAAGACAGAGTAGGTAAAAACCTCGATGACATAGGAGTAGGCAGAGAGTTCGTGAACAAAAATCAGATTGCACGGGAAACACTCCCCAGAATCAACACCTGGGTCTCATCCTACTAAAAAGTTTTTACATGTCAAAGGAAATCTCCAACAGAGTGAAAAGAAAACCCACGAACTGGGAAAATATCTTAGTCAATTGTCCATCAGACAAAGAACTTCTATCTAAAACATATAAAGAATTAAAAGAAATCAGGCCCCAAAAATTCAAGGACCCAATCCAAAAATGGGCATCTGAGATGAATACACACTTCTCAGAGAAAGAAATACAAATGGCAAATAAATATATGAAAAAATTTTCAGCATCAATGGTCATTCGGGAAATGCAAATTAAAACAATGCTGAGATTCCATCTCACTCCAGAAAGAACGGCCAAGATTAAAAAATCAACCAACAACAAATGCTGGAGAGGCTGTAGGGAAAAAGGAATTCTTCTCCACTGTTGGTAGGAGTGTAGACTGGTGCAGCCACAGTGGAAATCAGTGTGGAGATTCCTCAAGAAGCTAGGATTAGAGATCCCATTCAACCCAGCTATCCCTCTTCTGGGCATTTTCCCAGAAGAATTGAAAACATCATACCACAGTGATATCTGGTGCACCCATGTTTATAGCAACCCAATTTGTAATAGCCAGATTTTGGAAACAACCCAAGTGCCCATCAATCAAAGAATGGATAAAAAAGATGTGGTATTTTTATACAATGGAGTACTACTCAGCTGTTAAGAAAGATTGCATTGAGACTTTTGTAAGTAAGTGGTCATGACTTGAGACCATACTCCTAAGTGAGATAAATCAAACCCACATGTGTAAATACCATATTGTCTCCCTAGTGTAAGAAACGGAAAATTATATGTGATCCAAAATCTATAATAAATACTACGTAAGGGTAAAAAACAGCTCAAAGAGCAAAATTAATTGGGAAGGGAAAAGGCGGAAAGAGAAAAGGAAAGAGGAAAAGATATAAACCTGTATATATGTATATGTAAGATAACTAAAATGAACACACTGCTGAATGTATTCGTTATTGAGAAAGAACAATTAATACTCATGATTAGATCAATTTTACATGTCTATATCTGTTAATGTAAATAACCATTTTAAAGATAATGATACGCAATATTGCAACCATTGTCAAGTTTCTATCATCCGGTTTTGTGAACCTGCAATGTTACTGTTGTGTATTTATTCTAGTCGTTTGTTTGTCTCTTTTGCTTGTTGTCTTTGTTATATATGTCTTTTTTTCTTTTTTTTCCTTCACTTAAATAAAAATAAATAAATAAAATGAAAAAAAATAAAAAGCTGGGCATGGTGGCACACGCCTTTAATCCCAGCACTCTAGAGGCTGAGGTAGGTGGAATGTGGTGAGTTCAAGGCCAGCTTCGACTACAACATGAGCAAGGCCAGCCTGAACTACATAGGGTGACCCTGCCTCAAAAAAAATAGGCCAGGAGTTTGGCTCAGTGACTTAAGAGCTTGCCTGGCAGGCACGAGGTTGTGAGTTTGATCCCTGGTACTGGGAGGAAAAAAAACGGTTAAGGGGAAAAGTATAACTCTTAACTCTTTGTCTATTTGGAACCAGGAACAGATATTTGTAAAGGCTAATTAGACTTTATGCCAAAACAGTTGTTGTAAGCTACAATAAACCTTTCCTCCTTAAACAAAATCCGGCTGTCATGAAACTGTTGGTATGTAGTTTTCTGGACTGTTGCACTGGTAGGATGTTATGAGCATCATATACAATTGCCTCATCTATTGGTACAGGAAATTGAGGACCAAAAAGAAAGTAACCCTATTAGAGCACAGTGGTAAAGCTAGAACCAGAATTGTGAATCACATGTCTAGGATTCTGTCTTGCCTCTGTAATAATCTAGTATTATGACTATCCTCTACCATGTTAATTTTAAAGGCCGGGCATGGTAGTATACACCTGTAATCCTAGGACTTAGGAGGTTAGGCAAGATGACTGCAAGGCCAAATCCCACTTTGTGAGACCCTGTTTCAAAAAATAAACAGGGCTGGGTGTAGCTCAGGGAAAACAATGGCCTGGGTTCAACCTCCAGTACCATAAAGAGAGAAAGGAAGGAAAGGGATGGGAGTAACTAGTATGAATGATTAGAATATTGGTACATTTAGTAATATTGGTACAAAATGTTTAGTAAGTTGTGATCCTTAAACCAGGAGTGTTTACCTTCCTAGGGCTGCCACAGCAAAGTACCACAAACTAGATGGCTTGAAAACACCTGAAATACACCCTCAGTTCTGAAGGCCAGAAACCTAAACTCCTGGTGTTGCAGGGCATACTCTCTGAAGGTACAGGAAGGTCCACTCTCTCTCCTAGATTCTAGTGGCCTCAGGTGTCCTTTGACCTGAGATCATGTGGTATTTTTGCACACTGTCTTCCTTCTTCGCTTGTGTGTGTCTGAGTCTTGCTAATTTCATAAGGGCACTGATCATGTTAGAGTAGGACCCACCCTAGGCCCCCATATTAACCAGATTCCATTGGTTAGGATTGCTTCCAAGTAAGGTTACATTGTGAGGTGCTGGGAGTTAGGACTTTAATGTATGTATTTAGAGGTTACATAACTCACCCCAATAGTAGAGAGTAATCATTTCATGGATCAGATTTATTTGAGCACAAATTGCTCTTGGTGATAAACTCCCCCCTCATACTGTGGTCTACATTCTTGGTCCTGTTGACGCCAAGAAACCAGCTCATTAAAACCATTTCATATGCATGACTTGATGTTTATCACAAGTTTTTGTTTGTGTGGGGCATTTATTCAACATGTGCTTCATTCCACATACATCTAAATAAAACGGGGCTGGGGCTGTGCAGCTCAGCACCATAGCCCCTGTCTGGCAAGTGGGAAGTCATGGTTCAATTGCCGGTACCAAAAAAAAAAAACCCCAAAAAACAGAATCCCACTTTTACCAGGGTATTCTTTTTAGAGTCTTGGCACTTGCATATGCAATCCTCAGCTCTCTGAAATTTTTTTTTTTTGGCACTGGGGATTGAACTCACAACCTCATGCCTACCAGGCAGGCGCGTAAGCTTCTGAGCCAAACTCCCAGCCCCAGTTTTTTGAGGCAGGGTTGTACTATGTAGCTAAGGCTGGCCTTGCACTCACGTTGTAGCGCAAGCCGGCCTCGAACTCACAACACTCCGCCTACCTCAGCCTCCCGAGTGCTGGGATTAAAGACGTGGGCCACCACACCCAGCTCTCTGAAATTATTTAGGAAATTTACATGTATTTTAAAATTGTTACACTACTAGCCTGTTTCCAGATCTTCTGTATACACTTTCTCTTATACACATTGCCTTAGTAAGAGCAGCTGTCATAAGTGTCCAAAGAACCTACTTTGCCACTTTGTTTTGCTTCTGTTGTTGTCATTTTTGTTTGTTGCTTTCTGCAGTATTAGGGATTGAACCTAGGGCCTTCACACTGTGCTACATCCTGAGTTCTTTTTACCTCTATTTTTACTTTTGAGACAGGATCTTCTTAAGCTGCTCACACTGCCCTTAAACTCAGTATCCTCCTGCCTCGGCTTCCCAAAATGCAGGGATTACAAATGCATGCCACCTTGCCTGGCTGTTTTATGTATGTTTGTATTTGGACTTTATATGGCACTAAATTATGATATTGACTTCTTGGACATTTGTGTATGATTGTCCTGCAGGGAATGAAATTTTGAGTACTACTTTTATAAACTTAACTTGTATTTTTCCCCCCAGTGGTAAGCGTCTATAGGCAATGTAGTATAAGTCGTCTCAAGGAGAGTGGAAGGTAATAATCACAATAATTTCCAAAGCTTTTTTTTTTTTGAGAACTATGTACAGTTTATTGCACTGATTAGTTA
Source organism: Dasyprocta punctata (assembly GCA_004363535.1). NCBI lineage: Eukaryota > Metazoa > Chordata > Mammalia > Rodentia > Dasyproctidae > Dasyprocta > Dasyprocta punctata. The sequence continues at coordinate 38,565 of RJWM01017524.1, read as the reverse complement.
AGGCACTTATGGCTACAGGTGACAGAAATCCAAATCAAGTTCTTCTGAAGGGTGGGGAATAAAAAGGAAAGTGTAGGCCCATATAAAGGAAACATCCAGGCTTTCACTAGTTTAAGTCGTGTTGTTTAAGGCGCAGTTTGGTCCAGCTCTGTCCTGCAGCTGAGCCTTCGTCTGTGATGGGCAGCGCTCCCTTCAGGGCAGCGAGGTGGTGGCCGGCAGCATAAAGGAGACTGACACTCTGCAGGCTTAGCAGCCCATCTTCATGACATTCTTTCCCCAAGGTTTTAGCCTTCCAATACTTACTTCTAGGACTTCCATTTTATTTAGTCTGAACATCAGTTTAACCTTTGTTATTAATTTTTTCTTTTCTGTTAGCTTCATCATAGAATTCAGCAATAGATTTCTAGCAGACCTAAATTCATGTAGAGTGACTGTGTCAGAATTCAGACCCCAGGAGCCTAGCTTCAGAGTCAGAGTCTTCACCTCTGACCATGCCTCACCTGTGGTCACTTAAGTGCAAGAAGAGTCATGTGTGAGGCTCCAAGGGTGAGATGGTGACTGTTCCTTATCTCAGTGGCTCTATCCATAAAATGAGTGGTGTGGAATTCACAAGATGGTGCATTCAGCAAGGCAATCAGAAGGTCTTGGTTCCATTCCCAAGCCTGTGTGACCTTGAATTAGTCACTTCATCTCGTTTGTCTTCCTCAGCTATGCTAGGCAGGGCTTGGGCAGGGAAGGGCTGGGGGCCCACCAGGTGCTTGCACACCCCCCTCAGGCCACACACCCACACACACACACCCTGTGGGCTAAAGCTTACCTTATTTCTGTGTCAGGTATACCCTCTGCAGATAGGGGCTGTGGAGGTAGAGCAGACATGTCTCCTAGTCCTTATAACCTTCACCTTCTCTCTGCACTTAAAAAAGTAGGCATTTCCAATCATGCCACTGAAACCAAGTTGCAGTGTGGGACTCAGCCCATCCAGGACTTCCCCTTCTCAGCCCAGAACCAGGGTAGGAGCTTATGCAACTGGTGATTGTTGACCTAAGCTTTCCCGTTTGATGTGGAGAGAAACCAGGCACAAGGGGGAAGGGAACCAAACCAACCCAGAACACCCTGGTCTTGCTTGGGAGCTGTGTCTGTTAGGGTTCCAGTGTGTGTCTTTCAGGACTCAGGGAGTCAATGGGGTCTTTATCTCCCCAAGTGGTCTAGGTCAGGATACTACCACAGAGAAAAACAGTTGCTTGAATCGCAGATTATTTATCAGTCAAAGGCTTTTTCATAAAAATAATTCCTCCAGGAAAGGGAGATTTGTGTGACATCAGGCAGCCCAAGTGTCCTCCTGCCAACCCTTTGCTCTGGGTGAGCATGTTAGATCACAGAGGTCAGTGTCTGCCCGTTCAGAGGAGGGGCTGTGACGGTATTTCTGAAAGCAAACCGAGCCCAGAGCTGGCCTAGGGTAGGACTACTTGTTTCCTTTTACATCCGTTGCTTCCTTCTTCCCCTGCTTTATACAGGAAGAGAATTGTTTGGTTTCGGACAGATGTGTGTAACCAGCCCAAATATTGGCATGGTAACAACTGATGGATTGTCAGTTCCCACTGCTGCTTTGTGGAGGGCATCAATGGAGCCTGGCTCTGGAACGGGGCTGACTGTCTTGTCTGCCAGCATCCGCAGGGACATGATATGTGCCATGGAGGCCCAGAGGCAAAGTAGGAACTGGATTCTAGGATTGCGCATAAAATTTAGTGATGAAACAAGCCCTTCTTGCCCTTCTACAGAGCTCCTAAGGCCTGCAGTTCCTGATTAAATGTTACTGGTGCAGGATTGCTTGCTCTGAAGGATAATGCTCTGCTGCTTTCTCCCACAGGAGATGGTATGAACGCCTATGTGGCCTACAAAGTTACAACACAGGTGAGTCCCGATGACCCGGCCAATGTCCACCTCAGCAGACCCGACTGCTCCTACCAATGAGGCTGCCTTAGTCATTCACACTATTTTTGGGTATCTTTTGGCTTCTTTGCCTACATTTTCCTTCATGTTTACTGAAGATGTAGCAAGCCTATATCCCTTTGGTAATCTTACCAAGGTACTGTGTACTGAGCCTTTGCAGTATCCTGACAGCAGCACTATTGGAGTTTGAATCTTGGATGTTTCCACTGAACTACATCCCTGATCCTTTTTAAAAAAAAATTTTTTTTTTTTTTTTTTTTTTTTTTAAATTTTGAAACTGGGCCTCACTAAATCATTACATTGCCCAGGGTGGGCTTGAACTTGTCATCCTTCAGTCTAAGCCTCCCAGAGTGCTGGAATTACAGGCATGTGCTGCCGTGATTGGCTGTAAGTTATTGATTTTTGCCACATCTGTGATAAGAACTGTGTACCTTAGAGCTACTTTGGTGTATTGCCCTAAACAAAAGAGATTGCCCATTTAAAAATTGTTAGTTCTTCCAAGGTTTCATATATGCACCTTCTTTTTTTTTTTTTTGTAGTGGGACTTGAACTCAGGACCTCACACTTGCCAGGCAGGTGCTGTGCCAGTGAGATATAGCCCCAGCTCCTACACACCTTTTAATATTTACTCTAACCTTCTGTTCCTCAAATCTGGTCTTTTTAAATACAGTTTTAATGTGTATAAAGCTTAAACAATGTAGCCGGATTGGTAGTACATTTCCGTAGCCTCAGCTATTTAGGAGATGGATCAGGAGAGTCACTTGAGCCCAGGAATTTGAGACCAGCCTGGGCAAAATAGTGAGATCTCAGGTCAAAACAAAAACAAAAGCAAAGCCAGGCATGACGGTGCATACCTGTATCCCAGCACCCTGGGAGGCTGAGGCAGGTGAATCTCAACACTGACCCCAGCCTGGACAACTTATTTTGAGACCATTTCAAAAGTAGTAAAAGCTGGGCATGTCAGTGTTAAAACCCTGGATTCAATCCCTAGTTCTGCAAAAAACAAAGCCAAGAAACCTTATACTGTTACATGACAGTGGCGAAGTATAATAAAATGAAGTCCAGAACCTACCACCGGTTTTGAGAAGAGTACATGGTCTCTAGCCTTCGTGTTTCTGTCATATGCCCTGTTTCATCCTTAGACTGGCCACTCTCCTCAGCTGTCTTTCATTTCCTTCATAAAATGTCTTTACAGATGTATCTCTGAATAACGTGCTGTTTTGCTTTATTTATTTATTTATTTATTTTATTTTTTGGTACCAGGAATTGAATTCACTACTTGGGTCTGCCAGGCAGGAGCTTAGGCCACTGAGCTAAATTCCTGGCCCTATTTTTTTGAGACAGGGTCTCACTATGCAGTTCAGGCTGGCCTTGAACTCACTTCGTAGCCCAGGCTGGTCTCGAACTCGCAAGATCCTGCCTCAGCGGCCTGAGTGCTGGGATTAAAGGCATGCGCTACCATGCCCAGCGTTTTGCTTTATCTTTGAGTTTGCTGAAAATAGTGTCATGCTGAAAATAGTGCTCTCTCAGCGTCATCTCTTAACGCCTGCCCTAGTTGGGCACAGCTGTGGTTAGGCCATCCTGAGGGTCCAGTCCGTGTATCCTGCTTTCCTGCTGTGAGACGTCAGGGAACTTCACCCTGTCCTGCACGTCTCCAGAGCACCCATGGAAGAGATGCCCTAGGGCACATAACTGGAAGTCCTTCCTCTGGCCAGAAGTGCTGCAGATGGTGAACACAAGGAATGTAAACTATTTCCTGAAGACTTTGTACCATCTTGTACTCCCATCGCCTGTCTATAAAAGTTCCCATTGATTCATGTCCTTGCCAACAACTGGCAAGTCCAGCCCCCTCACATTCTGTCTCTCTGTTGAGTATAAAGCAGCCTCCTGTTACGGTGTAGGCCTAGCCTTTCTACTAGTCTCTTTGTATTGTCTGCTTGCTACTACAGTGGTACCCTGGTTTATGAACTTCACTTGTTTTATGATTTTCGGAAAGGTGGCTGTGGTTGTGTTTGTTATGTGATGTGGAGTTTGTGAATGGAAGCAAAATTTTGCCAAATGCTTTTGTTTGCAAACCAAATTGTTTGCAAGCAGAAATGCTCATGAGCCGAGATATTACTGGACTTGTTAAACTGCTCCTGTGAGTGCCAGATCTCATGATGCTTGAGAGGTGATGGTCTGCGGGTTAGGCACTGCATCTGGTTCCTCCCTTCCCCCTGAGGAAGCTACTCAGCACTCTTTAGTCTCTCTCATCTTGAGATTGTAGGCTTTAATTCCAGCAGCTAAGATCTTTTAAGTTAGTAAAGGGTGAATGACAGGTGATGACAGAATTCTACCTTTAAGCTAATTCAACATTTGTGTCTTCACAGCAAGGGTTCTTAGCCTGGCAGAGACACTGTTTGAATTTAATTGATGCCTTTGTGCATATGCCTGCATCTGTGGCACTGGGGACTGAACCCAGAGCCTTCGCACTGAGCCATATCCCCAGTCCTTTCTATTTTTTATTTTGAGACAGGGTCTTGCTGAGTCACTAAGTTGCCAAACTGGGCTGGATTTGTGTTCCTCCTGTCTTCAGTCTTGGGATTATAAGCATGCTGGCTTCATTGTCTGTATAATCCTATAGATTTTATTTTATGTCTTTAGATTTATTTTTCTGAGTAGGACTTCTGAGATTCACTGAGTACTGATAGGGGATACAAGAGTGTGAGAGTCTCTACCTTGGAGAGAGAAAGTGATTTTCTCAGTGGCCAAAGGGCAGGGGATCTGGGAAACAGAGCCCTTTGATGTCAGCTGCATGGCTTTCAAGATACACATTCATCCCCGTATTGGGAATGAAATCACCTCGTGTTTTTTTCTGTCTCCAAGACGAGCTTACCGATGTTCAGAAGTAAACAGTTCGCAGTGAAAAGAAGGTTCAGTGACTTTCTGGGTCTTTATGAGAAGCTTTCCGAGAAGCACTCTCAGAATGGCTTCATTGTCCCTCCGCCGCCGGAGAAGAGCCTCATCGGTGAGTCAGTCAGGTCTGCAGCTCCCGGGGCGTGTGTGTGTGTGTGTGTGTGTGTGTGTGTGTCTGTCTGTCTGTCTGTCTGTCTGTCTCTCTCTGTGTGTGTCTCTGTCTGTCTGTCTTTCAGTCTGTCTGTCTCCCTTTGCACTGTTTTTGAATGCCCTGACTGCTTTAGTGTGCAGTGTGGACTCACAGGTAGCAAAGAGGCATGTCTAGCTTTTTTTTTTTACTCTTGATGTCTAGAGAAATAGCATATTCTGACACATTTGCTTTCCATAGGTGCATAGTGGGCTCTGGTTTTAGCGACTGGGTTTTGTTTATATTTTACATTTTCTTAACCAGAAGTGTTGATTGCTGTTCTATCCTGGCTGAAATGTACTAAATTGATTTGGGGGTCAAGGGAGGAATCCCCTCCCATCATCATCAATTGATTGTTAATCTATATTCAGAATCCAGGGGTATTGTTTTTGAAAAAAAAAAAATGTACACAGCTCAAGCCTGCTCCTAACCCGAAAGTGGCCTTGGGCTGTGTTCCGTGGTGCTCTCCTTGTTGCCTTTTCTCCTGGAGACACTTCAAAATAGATTTCTCCTTTTCATGATTCCTGCATATTTTACTTCTTAAATTCCATTCTAGGAATGACAAAAGTGAAAGTTGGGAAAGAAGATTCTTCTTCTGCAGAATTTCTTGAAAAACGGAGGGCTGCTCTAGAAAGGTGGGTGCTGTACAGCCATGTTTGAATAACTTGGGAAGAAGAAGCTGAAAGTGAGACTTAATTATGAGATGTTAGCTTCAGTTACTAGAAGTGATACTGAGTGAATTAAAGGGCCACACCTCTATATTATTTCTAATAACTCCCCTTAGTCATACACCATCTTTTCTTATCCCATCCTGAGTGAGCTGACAATCATATTCACGATAGTCCAATATGAATAGCTCTCAGTTCTCTTTATTTGTTTTTAATTTTCATTTATTTTAGAGGGGGCTGGGGACTGACCCTAGTGCTGTGCCACTGAGCTATTTTGTTTGTTTGTTTGTATTTTTGCTTGTTTGAGACATGTTCTCACATAGCTCAGATTAGCTCCAAACTCACTGTGTAGCCAAGAGCAAGCCTTAAACTTGTGATCCTCCTGCTCAGCCTCCCGAGTGATGGGATTAAAGGAATGTGCTGCCATACTTGGCCTTTTTTTTTCTTTTCTTTTCTTTTCTTTTTTTTCGGCACTGGGGATCAAACTCACAGCCTCACGCCTGCCAGACAGGCGCTTAAGCCACTGAGCCAAACTCCCAGCCCTAGTTTTTTGAGGCAGGGTCGCACTATGTAGCTCAGGCCAGCCTTGTGCTCGCGTTGTAGCCCAAGCTGGCCTCGAACTCACAATGCTCCTCCTACCTCAGCCTCCTGAGTGCTGGGATTAAAGGCGTGCGCCACCACGCCCGGCTCATACTTGGCCTTTACCACTTATTTTGCCCTTCCTTTTTTTGAAAAGAACATGAACTTGAGTGTATTTAAAAGCAGAGTCCTAGCTTACAAGCACAGTCCTACAAAATGCCATACCTGAGGACCTTATAAGTAGTGAATGAGACGGTAGCACACCAGCGCTGTGCGACAGCCGTCAGACCCTTCTGAGGCCAGGTCAGCTAACCTGATAACTGTTTACCCTTCAGGTACCTTCAGAGGGTTGTGAACCACCCTACCATGTTACAGGACCCTGATGTCAGGGAGTTTTTGGAAAAAGAAGAGGTTAGTATTGTATAAAACTGGAGTTCATCATTTGTATCTATCCCTAATGAAACTAGTTTTCTTCAACAAATGTTTACTTGAGCACTTAACATACAGTACCAAACTACGTCCTAGTTTTATGTGAGCCCGCAAGAATGGCAGATAGTTTTCAGCCTTTGAAATAAAAGCTGTGCCTGGAGTCAAAAGCAGCTTGTTGTAGAGGTCCAACAAGCTAGCTTATCTCTTAGATTATAGTGCTCTGTTTGACAGGTCCTCGGCATGTCTTTTGTGGATTACTAATTGGCTCAGATTGAAAGAGTATTTTGTGCCAGGAGCTGAAGGGCATTGGTTAAAAAACAGTAACCACAGGCCACAGAATGGCCATGTAGCGAAAGTGTTGATTCAAGTGGACAGTCCTGGTTACAGGCTGTGCGTGGTATTCATGATTGTGAAAAACTGGAGGTAGCCCAGTTGCAAACAACTGACAAACTAACTAAAATATATCAAACAACAAATAAATACTTCCTTTTCACAAATAGAAGGTATACAGAAATATTAGTATATGGACGCATCTGTTAAAGGGATTACAGAAGGGGAAGCGTGAAGTAGCTTATAAATATTGCCGAAGAAACAAGTCATTCTGGATCAAAAGAAATACTAGAATAGAACAGTATTTTATCTGAGAAAACTAGGAGGAAGCAAGTGATGGGATAAGACTCTCATTTTAATTTTTTAAAAATTTTAAATATATTATGGTAGGGTAGTTTTTTTTTTTTTTTTGCGGCACTGGGGATTGAACTCACAGCCTCACGCCTGTCAGACAGGCGCTTACACCACTGAGCCAAACTCCCGGCCCTAGTTTTTTGAGGCAGGGTCGCACTATGTAGCTCAGGCCGGCCTTGCGCTCGCGTTGTAGCCCAAACGGGCCTCGAACTCACAACGCTCCTCCTACCTCAGCCTCCCGAGTGCTGGTATTAAAGGCGTGCCCCACCACGCCCGACTATAGAATGGTATTCTAATGAAAAAATTTATATTAAGTGTTTGAGATTTTTCTTTTCCAAGATGGATTTAATTAAAATGTCTCTGTCAAGTGCTGTAAATCTTTCAGTTCTTCCTCTGGGTGTTCCTGAATGCTGTCTTCTTTCTCGCTGCCTTGTCCCCTTGAACAGTCTTCGTCCCCACCAGCACTGTGGACACGGGACCGGGTTATGCTCTCTGGTGGGGTGTCCAGTGACAGTAGCAAGTTTAGCAGCATCCCTGGGTGGGACGCTCTGGATGTCAGCAGCCCTCCCTTCCCAGCTGCAGTAGCCCAGATCATCTCCCAACATCGCCAAGTATCCCCTGGAGCGGAAATGGTCCCAACTTGAAAACCACTTTTGTAAAGTCCAGAGAACTTAAATCTAACTTTTAAGCATAAATGATACTCGTGTCCTTGGACATTTTTCACTGAGGAAACCTCAGTGGAATCTAACACAACTTCAGAGTCGCTCAGGGCTTTCTGTGCAGACTATGCTAACCCAGAGGCGCTGGTGACTTTAAACAAAATATACATGATGTAAAGCAGTCCATGCCTGGATGGGCAGACAAACTCAGTGTGTGGTCACCTGGCCACATAACACTCCCAGTCTGCTTTCTACAAATAATGTCAAAAACTGAAAATTTTTGAACATGGCTCTTTAATTTTTCCATTTGCATATACTGGTTTTAGATTGATGTAAGTGTCTAAGATTACACCCATCTACAGTTCAAATATTCATTAGACAAGTTTTGGGCATGACATCTGATGGACACTAATTCTTCTGAACCTAAAATAGGAGCAGCAGATAACTTGCCATCCCCGCCTTCTTGGTCTTGTAGCTGCCACGCGCTGTGGGTACCCAGACCTTGAGTGGTGCTGGCCTCCTGAAGATGTTCAACAAAGCCACAGATGCGGTCAGCAAAATGACCATCAAGATGAATGAATCAGACATTGTGAGTAGCCCTGTGCCTCTGGGCTCCCTCCACCCCCAGGCCGTGAGTCAGAAGTCCTGAAATGTCTGACAGAGACTTTTTAATTTAAAAAAAATTTCAGTTCCTTTCAGAGAAAAAACAGTAGCAACAAACCCCTCAAGGGAAAGACTGCTCTGTTGTAAGCACTGCTGCTCTGGGCTTGTGTGTTTCAGTGGTTTGAGGAGAAGCTCCAGGAGGTAGAGTGTGAGGAACAGCGCTTGCGGAAATTGCACGCGGTGGTGGAAACGCTAGTCAACCACAGGAAAGGTAACAGGGCTCAGATGCCCTGGAGCTGAGCTGGAGGTGGGAGGACGTGCTTTTCCCAAGCCTCTGAGCCATCCAAATTGAAATTCTCAGTCCACCCTGTCCTTTGTGTTCTGATCTTAAGATAAGCCACTGTGGGCCCTGGGCTTTCTACCTGGGAGGGAGGCCGGAAGCCATCCCAGATACATATTGACCCCATGAGGGCTTCTGATAGGTTTGGAGTTCATGGCCTTTGGTACGTTGTCATACCAGCAGTGTGTTAACGTAAGAAAGCCAAACATGAGCTGGGTGTGGTGGGGCACGCCTTTAATCCCAGCATTCAGGAGACTGAGGTAGGAGGAGCGTTGTGAGTTTGAGGCCAGCTTGGGCTACAACGCGAGCGCAAGGCCAGTCTGAGCTACATAGTGTGACCCTGCCTCAAAAAACTAGGGCTGGGAGATTGGCTCAGTGGCTTAAGCACCTGTCTGGCAGGCATGAGGCTGTGAGTTCAAACCCCAGTGCCACAAAAAAAAGAAAAAGACAAAAAAGAAAGCCATACATGCCTAACTAACCCTTCTTTACCTTGCTTCAGTAAAATTTGCTTAAGAGGTGTCCAAGTGTTCCAAGTTTAAATGCTTTCCTTCTCTGCCTTACACATACTGATAATTAGAAATCTGGAGCTGGGTGTGGTGACACACACCTGGAATCCCATCCCAGCGTGCAGAAGGCTGAGGCAGGATGATCACTGTGAGTTCGAGGCCAGTCTGGGCTGCATAGTGAGTTCCAGACTAGCCTGGACTGCTCAGCAAGACCCTGTCTCAAAAAATCGGGGGGAAAAAAAAAGAGGTCTGAAAGATAGACTTTTTTTTTTGGTCTTTTTGAGACAGGGTCTCACTATACAGTTCAGGCCGGGCTTGGGCTCACTTTATAGCCCAGGATGGTCTTGAACTCGCAACGATCCTCATGCCTCAGCCTCCTGAGTGTTGGGATTACAGGCATGCACCACCATGCCCGGCTTGAAAGATAGACTTTTAACATGAGGCCAGCTGGCAAACTGACCAGGCCCACAGGTGAAGAATGAATTTTATATTTTTAAAGGAAAGCATGAAGAGATGAAAGAATAGGCAGCAGAGATAATGTGTGACCTGCAAAGCCACTATTTGGCCTTTCTAGAAAAAGGTTGCCTTGCTCTAGAACATTTAGGGCAGGCTGTAATTCATGCGCTTTAACATAAAAGAATGATTTCTTTGGTATTTTCATATTAATTGGTCACTGCTTCTTCAGGGATGATGGGACCTAACCAGTAAGTCCTGGACAGTAGGGGCCTCGTGCTCCTGCGCCTCTGCAGGCCACTGTCCCCCACCTGGCCCTCCATTGTGCACTGTGCAGAGTGCAGTGTTGTTGAGGCACATTGTGCAAGGCCAACTTGTTCCTTTTCCCTGTGAGATCAGAAGGGCCTCTGCTGTCTTTTCCCCCTTCCAGAGCTAGCGCTGAACACAGCCCAGTTTGCAAAGAGTCTAGCCATGCTCGGGAGCTCAGAGGACAACACGGCACTGTCACGGGCACTCTCCCAGCTGGCTGAGGTGGAAGAAAAAATTGAGCAGCTCCACCAGGAACAGGCCAACAGTGACTTCTTCCTTCTTGCTGAGCTCCTGAGCGACTACATTCGCCTTCTGGCCATAGTCCGAGTAAGCTTCAGATTCCTTTTCTTCTCTTGCCCCCCTTGATGGAGTTGGTCTTTCCTGTGCTCCTCCCTTGCCTTCGAAAGCTTCGTCTCACTGTAGCTTATAGGCATACCCCTAAGAGTGAAAGTACCTGGTAAACCAAGTCCATCAGTTAGTTAGCTCTCACTGGGTTATTTGGAGACCCACTGCCAGTTTCCCAGATGTGTTCGGAGAAAAGACTACTCCTGACCCCAAGGACCTCTGCGTGTCGGGGAAGCTGGACGGTGTCCCCAGGGCTCCATTCTCTGAGCCAGGCTTAACACAGTCCTGCTGTCTTGCTCTCCAGAGCAGTGACTTCCTTGGTCCTTTGGTCTTTGCCTCCTTAACAGCGGGTAGTGCCTTTGTCCTGCTTGGTAAGCGCACTTGCTGGCTTTTACTTGTCCCACCAGTGTGGGCAGTCATGTAACTCCACAGCACAGGCTTGGTGGCCTTGCATGGAGGAGCGAGGCCAAGGCCTGGAAAGCTTGTCACCAGAACCCAGTGCTGTGGTGAACACCTCGGTCAGACACTTCACTTTCTGGCCTGGTTACCCAGGCAGTGTCGCTTCCTGCGACCTCTCAGAGCAGTGACAGGAAGCTTGATGGGGCCCTGGGATTAGCTCTGTCCTGTGGTCTCCCTGAGGTGAAGGAAAGAACGAAGGATAGCCAGGCGCCTGCCCTGTAAGGACTTCCCTCTGCACCTGATTCAGCTTGGGACCAGGATCTGTGAGCTCTCAGAGCAGCGCCACTCTTGTCCCCGTCGCGGACATGTCTCCCAGCAGGGAGCTTCTGTGCCGTGTCAGAAGCTGGGCTGCTCACTGTCCACTCCTCTCCCTTTGCTTCTGGTTTGCTGCTAACCCCACAGGGATCAGAGGATTGATAAGTAACCTGCCATGGAACTCTCAGAACCAGGCAGACTGCGCAGACTGGAGAGCCAGCCCAGGAGGGGCCTGGCTGGGAGGGACCTGCTCTGAAGAGCACCGCTCTGGGATATGACCCTGGCAGGGTGGGCCTGTATGTGCAAGGTTCGAGGCCAGCCTGGAGCTCTGGCAGCTGGGGCTGGGGACACGTGCCTTAGACCTCAGAACTGCAAGCTGGCCAATCCTCTGAGACCCTTTGCCTGCCCCCTGACATCGTCAGCGGGCACTGGCGCTGGAGAGAAGAGCAGACTTTCTTTCCTGCCCTTCCCTGAACATGGACCACTCTTGGCCCAGTGGGGTAGGTTGGCATCTTTATTGAATATGAAGTCACCTTTTATTTGATCCTTTGACTTTAAGATGTTAGAATTACAGAGAAGCAGTAACAGTGCTAAAGAAGGTGCCTTTGGTGGCACTGCACTCCTGAGGTTCACGTTTTCACAAAGACCCATGCTAAGGAAGCCCAGAAAACATTCAGGGAACTTGTATGTTTATGAGACAGGGTCTCGCTATATAGTTCAGGCTGGCATTGAGCTCACTGTGTAGTGCCAACTGGCCTTGAACTCATGGCAGCCCTCCTTCCTCAGCCTCCTAGGTGCTGGGATTACAGGTGTGCACCACCGGCTGTATATAGGGGACTTCTGCAAGGAAGGGGGCAAGTGGCAGCGGCTAGGAGGCTAGCCCAGTGAAGATCCTGGATCCATGCTGCCTCTGAGGCCCAGAGTCAGTGTGGAGTGGGAGCTGGTTTAGTGAGACCAATAACTGCCCTTCTCTGGAAATGTGATCATGTGAGGGACTGCAAACCAAGAAAACCAGCAAGTAGATTTTGTGGCGCTTCCTGGGGGCCTTGATAGCCTAGAGCAGGTAAATGTGCACTTGCAACAAAAGTGTTTATTCCATGGCGCTTGTGTTTGTTTATTTAGGTACCGGGGATCGAACTCATGACTTTGAGCTTGCCAAGCCTGTGCTTGTGCCCGGTTGTGTTTATTTAAAGAATGTTTTGGAGACCCTGGAGCTCTCTGGGTTTCAGTTGAAAGGTTGCTCCCTGAGTTAGACTTCCTGGACACACCTCCCAGGCCAGGCCAGGGCCCCAGCTGTCTATCACAGTGCTCGGCCTGTTCCCACCGCTCTGCATACCTGCTTGTAACTGCTGATACAGTGATGGCCTTTTCTGTTATGTGTAATCCGTTATGTGCTAAGTTCCATGAAAGCAGGACCATGGTTTTCATTCCCACTGGATTCTTAACCTCCTGGCATGTTGCAGGTACTCAGGCCAGCACACCGACTCGCAGACTGGCTTTTCTGAGAGCCACGGCCTTGGCAACAGGCCACCACCCGCAGTGCTCCTAGCCGTGCGAGCAGCATGAAGCAGCATGGCACTGCTCACTGGAGGAGGCTTAGGGAGGCTCTCACCCAACCTTGTGGTTCCAGACATTAAACCTCCCAGCTGTTGCTCACACACAGGGCTGCACTGCCTGCCCCTGCGCAGTCCCTCTCCTGCCTAGCTGCTGGACAACTCCCTGCCCACACCCCCCAGAGCCCCAGGCCCTTGAAGAACTGGTTGTCCTCCTCCCAACCACTCCCTACAGGCTGCCTTCGACCAGCGTATGAAGATGTGGCAGCGCTGGCAGGATGCTCAGGCCATGTTGCAGAAGAAGCGGGAAGCTGAGGCTCGGCTACTGTGGGCCAACAAGCCTGACAGGCTGCAGCAGGCCAAGGACGAGATCACAGAGGTGAGGCCCCAAGGCAGCACCATCACAGCTGTTCTGCTGGTTCTGGCCGAGCCCTGCTCCCATCCCTCGTTTGGCGAACACAGCAGATTGAGGTTACAGAGCTGGGCGATGGCAGGCCTGGTCATCTTACGCACTTCTCACCCAGTCGAGTCAGAATTTCAGCAGGAGTCATGGAAGGGGTCCCTAGGGATTCAGATCGGCCCCCTGTTGAGGAAAGCCTTAGGTTTTCTGGGGCTCCTAGCACTGCTGTCTCTGAACAGGAGGCTACTGAAATATCAGAGGTCTTTGGGGAGACCAGGCTTGTTCTTTAAGGTGCCTGCCCGTAAGGTGGCCCGCTGAACTTGGGCCTGTGTGCTGGACTTCTTATGCACTCAGTCCTGCCCACAGGGACAGTTGAGGTCTCATGGAGAACTGCTGCCCAAATGTGAAGGCTTAATAACAATACTGCTTATATTGAATGATCTTTTCTTCTTTTCAGTGGGAGTCTCGGGTGACTCAGTATGAAAGGGACTTTGAAAGGATTTCAACAGTGGTTCGGAAAGAAGTGATCCGATTTGAGGTGAGATAGAAGATCTTGACTTCTCATTTAGTGTGCAGTTCTCATGAGCAGGTGTGGCCTGCGTACGTGTGTGCCTGCACAACGTCCTCAGGCTCTGCTGGACCCGAGCAGTGAGACAAAGTCTGTAACTGCCATGCACACACTGGGTCCTCAGCCTTATTATACCCTCCCCTAGCCCAGCCCTGCCCTCTGAGAAAGCTTTCCAGAGCTTTGGCAGAGGCCAGCTGGAAGCTGTAGCTATTCCAGCCACTGGCTGTACTTTCGGCCTTGGTGAGCAGTGAACTCCACCTTCCCATCAAAAGGGGAAGGAGCAGCTGTGTGGATGGTCAGTGTAGAATCCTGTCTCCTATAGAAAGAGAAATCCAAGGACTTCAAAAACCATGTGATCAAGTACCTTGAGACACTCCTGTATTCACAGCAGCAGGTATGTATGGTCTTTATCCCTACTGCTGTTCTAAAGGTTGTGCCTGCCTGGGGTTTTGATGAAAGAGGAGCAGGCCCTGCTCTGAGGGAGGAAGAGGCCCTGCCATCGTCCGCCGCTGAGTAGCCCTGCTGCTCCAGCACACGGGCTTGGCAGGGCCTTCTGCTCCCCTTTTCCATGGTGAGGTGGACAAACCCTATCTCTTGACTCCCTGTAAATTAACTCCTTCCCACTGAGTGACCGTCCTGTGGTACCACCTAGCCCCTTTGAGGCTGAGTCCCCAGTCAGTGTTAGAACAGTGGCCCCACTGCGAAGAGCTACCTGAACACCTTCATCCTGTGCTCCCCAAGGTGGAGCCCTTGTGCTTGGGACTCAGCAGCCGATGCTACTCCAAAGTCTGGGGGAGTGGGGGCACCTGCTGGGCTGAGGAGCTCGGGGGCTGCCATGGCATTGCACTTGCTTCATGTTCAGGCTCTGCCACTAGATGGGGGTCCTGGCTTACTGTCCCCCTACTTCTTTGCAGCTGGCAAAGTACTGGGAAGCCTTCCTTCCTGAGGCAAAGGCCATCTCCTAATGGACCAAGGATTCCAGAGCCCGCCTGTGTGACGCTGCCTTTTTATACACTGTCCTCCTCCCCCTCGGTGCACCTCAGTGACGCATCCTGCCTAGGCTGGACTTATCCCCTTCCCCCACCCCATGACCAAGCTGCTCCCACTCACTCTAACCAGTTCTTCATTTAGCTTCATATATATTTTCTTACCTAAGAGAATAGTTTCCTGCTTTAAGCAAAAGACCTACAATAGGTGGTGGAATTAGGGGATAGGGGTGGAGTATTGGTATAAATATATAAATACAAATGTATATTTTTCAGGATGTGGTTTAGGAGCTGGGAATAACGTTTTCTGTTACTCCTGATGGTGCCATGAAAAGATTGTGTAATAAAATACTTTAAAATCAGGTTACATGACTCAGCATGGTGGTGCTTTTTGCTTTAGGCTGGGGAGCAGCTGGGAAGCAGATGCGGCTACTCCTAACCATGACTTGCCCAGGTGTAGTAAGTTTCTCTATAGGAGCACGCAGGTTTTTCCTCCTGCTTCCCCATGGCACTGGGGTTTCTTGTTCTCCACTTATTCAGCTGCCTGTTCTGAAGATCTCGTAATCTGTGTATTTCTTATTCCTACTTGTTTAGGGAAAGTTTAAAGCCATCTCTTATACTAAGAGGGGCAAAACCTATTCCACAAAAGCAGCTGACTTTCTTACTCCTATCCTATTTCCCTTAAGCTGCTCAGCGTTCTCTGAGTCTTGCCTTCTGGTGGCAAATCTTATGTTCTCACCTTTTTTGTTGTCACCCATCAAAACATAGCCTTAGGAGCTGGGAGTGCAGCTCAGTGGTAGAGCACTTGCCTAGCATGCTGGAGGTCCTGGGTCCAGTCCTCAGCACCAGAACACCACCAAAAACCCACCACATCCTTAACAGGATGTTCTTGTTAAAGTGGAAAGGAATAAGGACTTCCTGCTTTATCTTGATAGATGCAGGCCCTCTGTCTCTACATACAGTAATTTAAGAGCCTCTTCAGCCTGCGGAGCTTCAAAGTAGCTTTACTGTCTGTGCCAGGAAAAAGCATGCCGGCAACGAGAGGAAAGCACAGGGAAAAGGCATCTTCAGTGGTCCCTTCTGGTCTGACTGGGACCAGTCTCAGCCATTGCAGGCTGTCCTCACTGTGTCCACAGGTACACTGGTCAGACCAGACTGGACGTTCCTCTGTGCAGCAGAGCTGGCAGACCACCTGCTGTGGGAATCTTGCCACCCCCAAAATACTCCTGCCTAGGGCTCCAGGACCCGCTGTATCAGTTCTGGGCGAGCTGCTAAGGTTTGGGGAGGGACAGACAGAGGCAAGAGAAGTGGGAAACAGCACTGGTTTCTGCTACTCAGATGCACATGAGGCCAAGTGCCGTTGCTGCAGATATGTCTGGCAACAGGTTACTTTTTTGAGAAAAGTTACTTAGTCTCATCCTATAACCCAGTAACCTCATTCTGACCTTTGATTTTCTCTTTCTAGTCTTTTTTATATGCTTTTACATAGTTGTAATAATATACATGTAAAGTATTTTGCATCCCTTTTTTATCATTACTATTGTATATTTACAAGTGTCTTTCCTCTATCCTTATATATCGTCAAACTATTTCTAAGGATATATAATTTGCAACCTTCCGGAGAGTGACTGTACCATAATTTTGATTGATCCCATACTATTGAATTCTCAGTTTTGGAGGGTAGATTTTGAAAACTTTTTTTTTTTTTTGATAACTTTTTAACTTTACTATGATTTCAAACATACAGAAAAGTTACAGGAATGTCACAGCTTGTGTTTGTCCTTTACTCAGATTTACCAAGTGTTTATTACATTTGCTTTATGATTTGTATTATCTATAGTATTTACATGTATTTTCTGAATCATTTGATTAAGTCATACCTCCTCACCCCAGAAACTTCAGGATGTATTTCCTTAAGAACAAGGACATTCTCATATAAAGTACAGTTACCAAAACCAGGAAGTTTAACACTGATACAATACTATTATCTACACTATGTGAGTTGTCCTCATAAGGTCCTTGGTAGAAATTCTCTTTTTCTTCATGCAGGATCATGTGTTGCACTGAGCTGTGATATAGCAGTTACTCTCACTCTCCTGTTTTGGGAATTGAACCCAGGGACTTCACACTGAGCTATATCCCCAGGCCTTTTTTATTTTTGAGATAGGGTCTTGCTCATTACTGTGATATTTTTGAAGACTACAGGCCAATGTTTTTTTGTTTTTGTTTTTTTAAAGTGTTCCCTAATTTGTATTTGTCTCATGGCTTATGTCTAGGCTGCTGTTTTACATTCTGGACAGGAATATCACAGACATAAGTGCTGGATCCTGGGTGTAAATTTTGTTCTAGCATGTGTGAACAAAATATCCTGTATGCTGTTTAGCGTCAATTGCCAATTAGTCTTGTAGGAGTCAGCTGTTGCTATGATTGAGCACTGTGATTTTTAAGCCCAAAGTGTCCTCTACATTTAGTAGTTGGTGTTGTACATCCAAAGGAAAGAACCCTGTCTCCCCATTTCTTTAACCACTTGTTTGTCAATATGGGCACGTGGACTCCTATTGTACTTACTGCAACACTTTGATTCTCAAACTATGCTGTGTTTGTAGTGAGTACTTTCTGGCATAACCAGATGTTCCAGGCAACTTATACCCTCCCTGCCCAAGTCCTAGAATCGGCCGTCTCTCCAGGGGTCCTGATTTCACGTTAATGGAGAATGGAATTGAGAAGCAAAGGTGTGGATGCTGAGTGTCATTGCTGCAAGTCTCTCCATGCACAGAGTAAGAAAATAGATACAAATATATAGAAATGTCGAGAGAGGTAGAGAGGTGACATAAGTAAAAAAACTCATGGGGCTGGAGTGTAGCTCATTGGAGGGGCTTTGCCCAGCACGTGCAAGGTCTTGTGTTTGATCCTAGCACTATGAAAGAAAAGAATTGACAGTGATAATTCTAGGCCAGCACTATAGACTAACTCTGGTTGACCCCCTTTCTTATGTATCTCTCTTCTTCAAAGAGGCTTTTATTTAAAGACCTTTCTCCATGCTTTAAGTTCTATCCAAAGATCTTGATGTGGCCCCTTATCATTCCCTTGGGACAGATGTCCCTCTGGCTTCAGAACTTCCTTCTGAGCCTCCTGTCCCAAAGCTGGCAGGGCCATTACCCTCAGAGCTTGTAAATTTCCCTTTTTTTTTTTTCTTCTTTTTTCGGGGGGGGCGGTGGTTTGAGACAGGGTCTCACTGTGTAGTGCAGGCTGACCTTGAATTTGTTTGTATAGCCCATGCTGGCCTCAAAACTCATGTGAACCACCTGCCTCAGCCTCTGGAGTGCTGGAATTACAGGCATGGGCCACCATACCCAGCTGAGCTGTGAATCTCTGCATTGCTGCAGGTGTGGACACTGAGGCCAGCAGCAGGTGAGGCGTGCGGGGCCAGAAACCTCGACTGGGAATGATGAGGGCATAAAGGAAGGATGTGTCACTGTACCTGGGGACTCAGGAGAGAGATTTATGGAGAACACTGACTTGAACTGTGCCTGAGAGGACTCACTAGGCCCGGACATGGACCTGCAAGTGTGGGAAGCTGCCCCGGGGAAAGCAGTGCTCCCTGTGTGATGCAGACCTGTGAGGGGAGCCTCGGGCTCCTCACAGGCATCTAAGGGTTGAGGAAGGCAGTAGTGACGGAGCCAGAGCGTGGGGAAAGGTTGGGAGGGGGACAGAACCACTGGGGTCTGGCCACTGGCTTGATGACGGAGAGGCCTGAAGGACAGCCGGACAGCTAGGACGGCCCCTGGTTCTGGCTGGACTAACAGGGTAGATAGTGAAGGACATGTGTTACAGAGGAGGCAACTGGACACAGAGCAGATGGGAGGGAGGGGAAGCAGTGAGGTCACTGGGGCCTCTGGATGAGGAAGGCAGCGGTGATTAGACGTGGGAAGACACAGTAGAAGCGGGCTTTGTTTTATTTGAAGGTGGTGCAGATTTAAGCCTGTTAGGAGGGTCAGAGGCAACAATGGGAATAACCATGAGAGCCGTCTGGGAGAAAATGCAGCCCAGGGCACCGCTTTTCCCAGAAAGGTTCCACTCAGTGCACTTGTAGCTGGGAACCCTAAGGAAAATGCAGGTGTCTTTGCAGAGACTCAAAATTTAACAAGCGAGAACTGAAGGTTGGGCCAGGCCTGGTGGAGCAGAGTGGAAATGGAAGGCTTAGGGCCCACAGGGCAGAAGCCCAGCCAGTGAGGGATAGGCGGCCCCCAGGTGGCGAATTCTCCCACCAGTACAGGACTTGAAGCTGGAGCAGGGGCAGGAGAAGTTAATGCAACCCCTCCCCTCCCAGAGGACACAGCTTCACCGCGGTGGGCACAGGCCTGAGCCGTACACTTTGGAGATGGGGCTGAGATTCACTACTCCATGTCTGGGCAGGGGAGGCCAGAGCTGAGAGGCCTAAATGGACGTGAACAACTCAGCCCTGTCTTCCGAACCTTGGGCATGGTGCATATGTCACCTGCAGTGTCCCATGATACCAGCTGTGTGGCCTGGTGTTGGTATTCCCCACCAAGCTATAAAATGTGAGCTCCATGGCCCCCAAAACAGCTACCAAACAGCTGAGTGGAATGATTGAGTGGCCAGAGGCTCTGCCAGCTGGCACTCACAGCCACCTGTGAGAGGTGGCGGCTCACTGTGCCCTGTCTCCCTGACCTTCGTGACAGCACTGCCACCTCATGCAAGCTGCTTCTAAATGTGCCCTGTCCTTCCTCGTGTCTGTGTGGCCTGAGGAGTCCTGGCTGTTCCTGCAGTGCTCTGTCTCAGCTCCTGCCCCGTCCAGTCTCATAGTTACAGCTGGCTAGGTTGTATTTGTTTTGTTTTTTATTTTTATTTTTTGGTGCAGTGCTGGGGACTGAACCCAGGGCCTCATGTAACCTGTCTGAAAGAGGCATTTTTCAAGGTTGTGGATGAGGTTAGGTAAGTGCAAGAGACTGTGGGCATTTGCCAGTATGTCAGAACACTCAGCCGATACCACAGGACACTGTCAAGTGAAGTGTACCCCATTCCCCAGGTCCAGAGATGAGTGTTCACCTACGTGAGTCTCATGAGGAAGGCCTTCCAAAAACACCTGTCATAGTCTTGTTCACAGTTGCAAAACCCTAGATGTCCATGAGGAAGGGATTAAATGAATTATGGTACAGTCATATAACTGAATATTATATACCCATGGAAAATGACATAGTGACAATGAGAAAAGCTCATTTTTGAGTGGAAAAAAAGCAGTTATAGAATTGTATGTATGTTATGATCGATATTTTATAAACTTTTTTATATGAAAAGGATGTTGATTGAATTGTTAACTATGGTTGCTTCTAGAGATGGAATTTTGCACTACTATCAATTTCTTAAACTATTTTATGTTGCTTAAAATTTCTGTGTATTACCTTTATAATCAGAGAAATAAAGATATTTTCACTATAGGAGAACAATCCAATGCATCCTTTTTTTTTTTCAAGGCTTGCCTCATTTATATTCTACATGAAAATTATGTTTCCAGCAGGAATTGTTCGATGTTTTGTGAGGCTGCAGCACTGCATGAAGACTTCTGCCTCATTCATTTGTCAGCTTTCTCTCCAGGATGAAATCTCCAAAGAATTCCGAGTTAGGAATTGTCACAAAAGCCCTTGCCATGTTTTTTCCAGTCTGTATTTTGTGCTTAGTTAGGCTTACATGATAACAGCTTTGCTACACTCGATAAATCTGTAAGATTTCCCACCTCCATGAGTGGTCTGTGCATAAAGTGTCAAATTTGACTCAAGAGCGTGGCACAGTCATTACATTACTAAGGTTTCTCTCAGGTGTGAAATTCTAGATGATGTGCTAAGGATGGGTTTAGACTGAACGCTTTGCCACATTCGTTACATTTGTAAGGTTTCTCTCCAGCATGAATGCTGTGGTGATGTGCGAGGTGGGAATTGGGATGGGACACCTTGCCACATTCATTACATTTGAAAGGTTTCTCTCCAGTGCAAACTATCAGATGTTCTGCAAGGTATGATTTACAACTGAACACTTTACCATGTTCATTACATTTGTAAAGCTTCTCTCCAGTGTGGGTGGTTTGATGCTTTGCTAGAAATGATGTATGACAACACTTCACCACATTCATATTCGAGGTTGTTTATATTTTTGGAGATAGGGTCTTGCTAAGTAGTGCAAGCTAGCTTTGAACTCACTTATGCAGCCCAGGCTGACCTTGAGCTCATGGCTATCCTCCTGCTTCAGCCTCCCAAGTGCTAGGATTATAGGCATGCACTACCATGTCCAGCAAGTATAGATTCTTTGATGCTTTGCTAGAGATACCCTATGAAGGAACACTTTACCACATTTATTGCATTTGCAAAGTTTCTCTCCAGTGCGGATTCTCTGATGACTTGCCAGGTGTAACTTGTGCCTGAAGACCTTGCCACATTCATTACATTTATATGGTTTTTCTTCAGCATGAATTATCAAAGATTGTGCACATAGCAATTATGACCAAAGACCTTACCACAATCATCATATTGGAAAGCTGTCTCTCCCAAATGCATTCTCTGATGATTTGATAGGTATGACTTGAGCCTGAAGACCCTGCCACATTCATTACATTTGTAAGGTTTCTCACTGATACGAATTGTGTGATGACATATAAAGTGTGATTTCTGATTGAAGACCTTGCCGCATTCGTTACATTTGAAAGGTTTCTCGCTAGTATGCATTTTTCAGTGACGTCTAAGGTTTGACTTCTGTTTGAAGTCTTTGCCATGTATATCACACAGAAATTGTATCTCTCTAGCATGGACTATCTGAAGTATAGTAAAGTATGGGCCTTTTGGATAAAAGATTTGCCACATTCTTTCATTTGTAAGGTTTTATATCAATATGCATCACCAATTCTTGTGTGAAAAATAGTCAATAAAATCTTTTTTCATATTTATGAGAAATGTTTGTTCTGACACTCGAAGGATTTCTTTGGTGGGACGGAAGTGAGGAATCACTGTTGATAGACTGCTTACTGTAATTGCACTCATAAACGTTCGTTCCTTTCTCTTTCAGATAGCTGCAGTTCAGGCAGATGTGATTGAAAGCCAATTTTTAATGTTTCTTCCCTGTGTTCCTTCTACCATGTTTATCTGTTTTACCAGTGAGATTTCCCTTGTGAGTCACACAGAATCCTGTGTTAAGTCTTCCATCTTCTCTGCAGTGACACTCGAAGTCATGCATATGTGTCTGGATTTCTTTGAAGCACAATTCTTCAATGTCATGGATTGTATGTCTTTCCAACATTACTGTCTAGAACATTTCTCCTGTATCACTTTTCCTTTTTGGTGAGAATTCCTTGAGACATTTAGGAGAGGTCTCCGTGTTCACAGTTTTGACACATTCCCTACCATTTGGCTTTCTGGCACTTTCACACTTGGCCACCCATTCTCCAGGTCTCTCCCCATTACTCCAACATGGAGACAACACTCAGGGCAAAAGGAAAGATTCAACTTCCTGTAGTTGTCCAACATTATTGTCCCTGTATAAAGTCCTCTGAACAGGGTCCAGGCATTTCTACTCCTGGGAGAATTCTGTGGCCACATCCTTCAATGTCAGCCATTTTCAACTCCTTTTCTTGCCTCCTTTTCCTGTTTCAGGCCTCTTATGTAACATGAATCTTTAAAAGTTAATCCTATTGGAGCTGGGTGTGGTGGCACATGCCTGTAATCCCAGCACTTGGGAGGCTGAGGCAGGAGGATCACTGCAAGTTCAAGACCAGCCTGGGCTACAAAGTGAATTCAAGGGCCAGGGATTTAGCTCAGCAGCACAAGCACCTGCCTGGCATGTGCAGCGTTGTGATTTTGATCCCCAGTACCAAAAAAACAAAGAAACCGAAGTGAGTTCAAGGCCAGCCTGAACTGCATAGTGAGGCCCTGTCTCAAAAAGACAAAAACAAACAAACAAAAAATGTTAATCCTGTTGGATGTCCTAGTGGAGTTGAGGTGATATATGGACACAAGACTTTAGGGTTACTAGGAGAAGTGTGTGGTGCTGTGCCCTTCACTCCAAGGAATCCACGTCCAGATCTACAGGGAGCTGAGAGCAGGGGGAGCGGACACGACACTGAGCAGTAGGTGGGCCTAAGAGTGGGTGAGTCCAGTGTATCCTTTGAGGCCTACTTCATATTTAAACTCTGGACAGCTCCTCCTGATCATCTGTTCATTCCCACCTGCGACAGGAGCAGCAGCCCACCTCTGGGACACGATTCGGCATGGTGCTGTGTTTTCATCCTGGTGAATTTCTGGTCTTTCCCTGTGTAATATGCTCTGAGATGATCACTTAGCCTCCGGGGCAGCAGATCCCTTTTATTTCTTTATTTATTTTTTTGGTACCGGGGATCAAACTCAACCTCATGCCTGCCAGGCAGGCGCTTACACCACTGAACTAAATTCCCAGCCCTATTTTTTTTTTTTTTTTTTGGTGGCACCAGGAATCGAACTCACAACCTCGCACCTGCCAGACAGGCACTTAAGCCACTGAGCCAAACTGCCAACCCTGGTTTTTTGAGGCAGGGTCACACTATGTAGCTCAGGCCGGACTTGCGCTCGCGTTTGTAGCCCAAGCTGGCCTCAAACTCACAACGCTCCTCCTACCTCAGCCTCCCGAGTGCTGGGAATAAAGGCGTGCGCCACCACGCCCGGCCCAGCCTTACATTTTGAGACAGGGTCTCACTATGCAGTTCAGGTTGGACTTGAACTCACTTGGTAGCCCAGGTTGGTCTCAACTCACAAGGATCCTCCCGCCTCAGCCTCCCGAGGACTGGGATTAAAGGCGTGTGCCACCACACCTGGCTTCATGGGCAGTGATCCTGGACTGGGTTATTTCTACTCATTTTAGTTTCTCCCCTGCCCTGTGTGCTGCTCCTCAGCCCAAGATGATTGCCATACAGAATTTGGAATCTCCTGAGAGATTTCAAAATCTGGCCTGATTTGGGGTTCGCTGGGCCTTATCATAGTATCTGAGGCTATATTTGGTGCCTTCAGGAGGGGCTGCAGGCTGTCTCACTTGTCCCGTGAGGCCCGCCCGACCCTTTGGTTGTGACTGGTGTGGAAATACCCTGTGGCTGTGATGGACCAACTTCTAGGTCAGAAAGCTCCACCCACCGAAGGCAATGCAGCGGAAGCCAGCTGCTCATTTCCCATATTGCTTTGTCTGTATCCAGAAAAACCCTTCCCAGTCTGCGATGGGCCCTTTCCCTAAAGAGACGTGAGAGCTGTTTCCAAATGATGCTCCCCTCTGAGCTTCAGCGCTCCCAGCTTCCTCTTCCATTATGAGCGGAGGCAGCAGCAACCACAGGGGCCCAGCTAGCAAGTCTCCTTTCAGGGGTGTGTCGGCAGCCAGGCACACATGCAAGGCAGGGCCGGATGCCCAACGGGCCCTTCTCACTGTGGAGCCTAAATGGACTAGTGACAGTAAAAACTGTCACTTGTTAAACACTATCACCAGGCACTGTCCTTGAGGCTGTAAGACATCTACGCCAGCACCATCGCCCTGCCAAGTAAATCACTGTCTACATCCCAGAGCCAAAACTTGAACCCAGACCACCGAACTCAACTCGTCTGCCCCATCCTATCCACGCATTCTGGACAGGGATGGACAAGAGGATCCTAGACATCAACCCCCTGAGTCTCTGTAAAGACCTGAATAAATCCACACAGCAGGCCTGTTGAGGACAGGTCCCGTTTGGTCCTGAGCTCTCTGGCCCTGTGTGAGCTTCCTGTAGACAGACAGCATGGGCTGCCCAGCCGGACACCAGGAGCAGCTGCTGGAAGACAGGAGCAGCTCTACTACACAGCCAGGAACCACCAACAGCAGACTCTAAAAAACTATGCTTTCTAAGCCAGGCACAGGGTACGCACCTGTAGTTCCAGCTCCTCCCAAGGGTGAGGCAGGAAGATCACATTTATTTAGCTAGTTAGGCAGGCTCTCACTATGTAATTTAGGCTGGTATTTTGAACATGCTGTGTAGCCCAGGCTGGCCTCAAACTCGAAATGCTTCTCATGCCTCAGCTTCCCAAGTGCTGGGATTATAGGCGTGTGCCACACCCTACAGGGGAAGCCCAGGAATTAGGGCTGGCCTGGGCAATACAGCATGACATCTCAAAAAAACAAACCAAGAGCTGCGAGTCTGACTCAATGGAAGAGCACTTGCCTGTCATACACAAGGCCCTGAGTTTGATCTCCAGCACTACAAAATCACACACGCAAAACGAACAAGTGCCCTTCCTGAGACGCTGCAGACAGCTAGGGTGGGAGTCAGGGGTGCCAGGTCCTCCTGGCTTCTACCTGTTGCCCTCTAGAGCCCACAGTAATCTTTTATTTTTTTTTTTTTCTTTTTGCGGCACCGGGGATTGAACTCACAACTTCGCGCCTGCCCATCAGGCGCTTAAGCCATTGAGCCAAACTCCTGGCCCTAGTTTTTTGAGGCAGGGTCGCACTATGTAGCTCAGACCGGCCTTGCACTAGCATTGTAGCCCAAGCTGGCCTCGAACTCACAACGCTCTTCCTACCTCAGCCTCCTGAGTGCTGGGATTAAAGGCGTGTGCCACCACGCCCGGCCACAGTAATCTTGACATTGACCCCAATTACTCATGGTATTTGAGTGTGTGTCTTTGTTCCTCAAACCCCAGGGCTGGGTACATCCAAGGCCCTGGTTGACTGACATGCTTAGGAGTTGTTTTATCACCAGGAAAATCTGCTGAGCAGTGGACCTTGCTGGGGCAGCCTCAGTCAGCAGCCCCTGTTCCAGCCCTGGGCCATGCTATCTGAAGCAGCTGAGCTGCCTCTGTTCTATCTGGCCAGGGCACAAGTGGCTCTGAGGTGATACTGCTGGCTGCAGCCCAGGCCTTGAGCCTGCCTGTCCCCTGGAACGCAGGCCACCCGCAGCCCATAGCCGAGTTTGCTCTCAGGGCTTGTGCCCAGGTGACTTCCTAACAACCTTTTCCAGAGCCCACTGCCCTTCCTTCCTCAGGCCTCAATCACCTGACCGCTCACGGAAATGCACAGTTTGGGCTAGATCTGTAACTTTACATGTTTTAGCAGCAGGACTCTTTCTATGGTATCTTACTCCAAAATTCAGTATTCAAGCCTGGCGTGGTGGGAGACTAAAGCAGGATCATGAGTTGAATCCCAACCTGGGAAGTTTAGCAATTTAGGGAAACCCTGTCTCAAAAAAATTTTTAATTTAAAAAATTTTTTCAAGTATTTAAAGGAGGGGTCTGGGGATGTAGCTCAATGCAAAGCCACTGGGTTCAATCCCTAGTACCACCAAAAAAAAAAAGAATCGATGTTTTAAAATTTTATTATTTCAAATTTATAAAATTTACAAAGCACTGAGTAGGAGCTTTGAGGCTGTTGTGATGAACAAAATAGTTGCTGATTTACACCAACCTCTACTTCTAAGTACTGTATTTCCTTTTTTTTTTTTTTTTTAGTTGTGTGATGTAGGAAAAATTAGGAAAATCCTGATCATGGTTGTTGAAATACTGGTTTTCCAAGTAAACCTTTCAATCTCAGGATAGTGAAAGGAACAGGAGAATTTGGTTTTGTAACAATACATTAGCATATCAGCATTAGTATAGCTGTCAGTGTTCCACTGGTTTATAAAAAACTGGTTTATAAAAACCATTTTGTATACTGTACTTCAGTCAAAAAATAACAGCCAACATTTATTTGCTGTGTGTTTGCCCCATGCTGAACCCAGGCGACTGTGTGGTACAGATAAGGACCTGGGGTACGCAGGTGACCAGAGCTGGGTTGGGTGGAGTGGGCAAGGCCTACCCATGCTTGGGCAGCCCGAGGTGGCCCCTCCCGGCTGGTCCACCCACCCCACACTCTCAGAGAAGAATCCAGTCTCTATGCCCGCCAGTGGCCGCTGGCCCAGGAGCTGTTTGTTTGCTTAGTGAGGTTAACCAAACCTCCTGAGCAGCCTCCAAGCCTGCAGAAGTCCTGCTGGTGAAAGGGGGCTTTGTGCGATGGTGGCAGGGGTGAGAGTCCCAGCCAAGGCAGGAGCTGTGAACCAGCCAACCCGTGTGATAGGCATGAGACACTGCCCCCCACAACCAGGGTTGCCATAGGAGCAGGCATGTGCTGCAGCCTTTCCTGCCCTGTGCTCGGGCCATGAGCCTGTCTATAAGCAGAGAGCTACAGGCTTCATAAGTGCACAGTGGAGCCATGGTGGCCTGGGCTGCTGGCGGGGATGTTACACGAGTCGAGAGACTACACGCAGTGTGGTCCCCAACCTGGAGCAAGAGCATCCCCAAGGAATGTGTGAAAAGTGCCCAAGCCAGGAATAATGGTGCAAGCAGATTGAAATCAGCACTCTGGGAGGCTGAGGCAGAGAGGATTGCAAGTTCAAGTCCAGCACGGGCAGCTCAGAAAGACCCTAGCTCAAAAAAAAAAAAGTTTAAATTTTAAAAAATTCCCCTTTACCAAGCTCCACCTAGGCCTATGTTATGGATTATAAACTGGTGGTCAACTTAGCACCAGTTGAATTAATTCAGCTGGTGTTGTGTAAAGATGTTCCACCTGAAGAAAGTTGCCAGCATAAATAGGGACGTGGAGAAGAAGGAGGCGTTGTGGGTTCTTCCAAGAGTTGCTGTTTCAAGCCGTTGGTTCTCCTGGAGGTGCTTGTCACACTGGCTTCCCCAATATGGATTCGGCCATTATTGTCGGAGGAGATCGGGACCTCGTCGGTGAGAGTGGCTGTGGTTCACCTTGCGGGAGCCCTGCTCCTCACACTGTGCATCGCTTCCTGGCTCCGGAGGGGAGGCTGTGTGCTGGAGAAGCTTGTCACGCTGGGCTTCCTGACCTGTGCCCAACTGTTCTCCATCGTCGGAGGAGCACGGGACCTCATCGCCGTTGGGGATGGCTGTGGTGCTCTTCAGGGCAGCCCCACTTCTTCTTTTGAGCGTGACTTCTCGGCTCCTACGTAGAACCCTCAACCCACTGCACGGCTCCTTCACCCTGCTGGCATAGACTTTCTAGTTCCACCGCTGACCTGTGGCCTTCCCAGCACAGAACCGTAAATAAACTGGTGTGAGCCCTTATTGGGGGCTCTTAGATTCCCAGTTGGTACTGTGGGAGGCATTGTCATGCATTTGGGTCTCTAGTGGGACTCTTGCATGATATTGCTGTGGGATCCAGGCCCTCGGCTATCCAGGGTCTTAGTGTTGTGGACAGATTTTCCTGCACCATCTTGTGTTTAACTTTGGGTGACTATTATAAAACAGTATTACAAACCCTGTGTCCTGTATGTAGTTGTTCTCCATGTAACCCCTGACTACAACAGCCTACAAGTCAGAAAATATGGAGTTGACTGGACATGTAAACCCACCACTCAGGAGGCTGAGCCAGGAGGATTGTTGAGAGTTTGAGGCCACCCTGGGCTACATAGTGAGTTCAAGGACAGCCTCAAGTAAGTACATAGTGAGACCCTGTCTCGGAAAAAAAAAAAAAAAAAGCAAATATGGAGTCAAGGTCCTATAATCTGAGATTTAACAGGATCTGTAGGTATCATAGTTTATATCTGGATGCCTCCCCAAAGTCTCATGCACTCAAAGGATTTTGGAAAGATGATTGAATTGCATTACGGGAGTATAATACTGACTTGCTGTTAAAAGGCAGGGTATCCCTGGAAGAGCTGGGGGTATGACCTGGAAGGATGTGTCTCCTCCCGTCTGCCAGGCGGTGAGCAGCTCTCCCCCGCTGAGGTCCTCCCATCCTGCTGCTGACCATGCATGGACCGAAACCTCTGAAACACGAGCCAAAATAAATCTCTACTCCTTTAAGATGCAGATGCCAGGTATTGGGTCCCTGCTACTAGGAAAGTGACCAGGATAATCACTGGAAGAACTGGAGAAGTACTGCTCTTTAATCTGACACAGAAATACCGTGGCTAAGAAAATATGATCAAATACTTCTAAGTACCTTTCACTCAGCAACTTGGAAACTAAATTCATGCGCTAGACAGTGATGAAGAAAAGACAAAGATTTGTGCAGTAATATGGCTCATTCAAAAAACAGAAGTCACTTTGAGGTCTCTACCTCCATCATATAAGTCTAGAAGGTAGCAATGTTCAAATGTCATACTGCCCAGTGCTTAAAGTGTATAGACAATAAACTTGGACTCTAAAAACTGCTTTGAAGTTTATATCATACATTGTTCTTTGTAGGAAAATATCCCTTATAAGTTCTCCTGCCTGCCAAAGACATAAATAATCTCTCTAGGTCAAGGATCATGCTTTTCTTCATTTGGATCATGTTATGGCTTGTGTCTGGATGTCCCTGTAAAGACTCATGTAGTCATAGGTGGGGCTTTTTCAGAGGTGGCTGTATCTAGAGTGTGTGACGCTAGGATTAAGGTGTGAGTGCTACTGGGCCAGCAGCCTGGATAAGACATATGGGACAGAAGCCAGGCGTGGTGGCGCATGCCTTTAATCCCAGCACTCGGGAAGCTGAGGTAGGTGGAGCGTTGTGAGTTCTAGGCTGGCTTGGGCTACATAGTGTGACTCTGTCTCTAAAAACTAGGGCTGGGAGTTTGGCTCAGTGGCTTAAGCACCTGCCTGGCGGGCGTGAGGTTGTGAGTTCGATCCCCAGTGCCAAAAAAAAAAAAAAAAAGAAGACATAAGGGACAAAAATAGGCTCATCTAGGGTTGACTGCTTGCTTCTGCTGTCCTCTAGCTGCCATAAGCTGTTTCCCTTCTGCGATGCCCCTCTGCCATGCCACCCTGCCTTGGTGCCAGCCAACTATGAACTGAAGCCTCCACAAAGTGAGCTAAAGAAACTGTTTCTCTTTTAACTCTAGGTGTTGAGTATTCTGTCTCAGCCACGAGAAAAGTAACTGAGACAGATCTGTACTTACCACGGGTCGCTGCAGAATGAGGGGCAGCAGGTTCACGGTCAAAGTCTTACAAGTCAGTTGCATAACTGGTGGTGAAAATCCACTGACTGGAGGCTTCTCAGGAACACATGAAGATGAAGCAATAAAATAGACAACAGTCTGCCAAAGGGGAGGGAAAGATGGACAGGTGTCTGACCCTGAAGGTGAATGAGGATTCTTTTGATTTCTTCACACAAAAGGCCTTCCAACCCTTCAGCAACCCCTGCTCCCTCCACACTTCCTGCCCCCCAGCCCTGTTCAGCATTCGCTCACTGGCCACTCATTCAGTCTTTCTTTTTTTTTTTTTTTTTTTTTTGCGGCACCGGGGATTGAACTCACAGCATCGCGCCTGCCAGGGCAGGCGCTTAAAGCACTGAGCCAAACTCCCAGCCCTGGTTTTCTGAGGCAGGGTCGCACTATGTAGCTCAGGCCGGCCTTGCGCTCGCGTTGTAGCCCAAGCCGGTCTCGAACTCACAACACTCCACCTACCTCAGCCTCCCGAGTGCTGGGATTAAAGGCGTGCGCCACCACGCCCGGCTTCATTCAGTCTTTCAATCAACAAATGTCTCGAGTGTGTTGGTGCTCAGGATGTGAAACCCTAAAGTAGGATGCTGTGCCATGCTCAGTACTTTGAACTAAAGGAGACTGGGACTAGGGGTAGAGTTCAGTGTTACAGAGTGTGTGTTAGCATGTGCAAGGCCTTGGGTTTCATCTCTAGCAGAGAAAGAAAAGGAGGAAGGAAGGAAGGGAGGGAGGGAGGGAGAAAGGGAGGAAGGGAAGAGAAAAGGAAAGGAAAGGAAAAGAAAAGGGAAAGGGAAAGGAAAAGGAAAAGGAAAAGGAGAGGAGAAAAGAAAAGAGATCGAAAGAGCCTTGGAAGCAAGGTCTTCTACCCTCCTTTCTCCCATGAAGTGTGCCATAGAAACCACTTTCTCCTCCTCAAAATGGGTGATAGAAACTGCCCTAAAGCAAGCCACAAAGTCCAGGAAGGTGGTCAGCCATGGTGGCACACGGCTGTAATCCCAGCATTCTGAGAAGCTAAGGAAGAAGGACTGCGAGTTCATGCCCAGCCTGGGTAACTCAGTGAGAAGCTGTCTCACAATGAAAAATTTAAAAATGGTTGGGCATGTAGCTCAGTGTGAAAGCCCTGGGTTCAATCTCCAGTACTGTAAAATACAAAACAAAACAAACAAAAACACCTAGGAGAACGATTTTTTTTTTTTTTTTTTTTTTGTACTGGGAATCAAACTCAAGGCCTTGTGCTGGCAAGGCAGGCGTTTGTGCCACTGAGCTATACTCCCAGCCCACACAAACACCTAGGAAGGGCGCTCTCTCCCTTCTTTCTCTCCTTCACTCCCCAGGGATTCTGCCCCACACCCAGGAGGGCAGAGTGTTAAATGGTGAGGCCAAAAAGAAGCTGGACAGGTCCTGCTAGGTTTCCTGTTCAGTCTGTTGCCAATAGACCACACCCTTTTGTCCAGTCACATTCATTTCTACACAGCTGTCCTTATTTCACTGGACCTAAGCATAAAAAGAACTTTCCCTCTGGATCTTTGGGCCTTTATTTCTTTTCTTTTCTTTTTTCCTTCCTTTATTTTTATTTTTATTTTTTATTTTTTTAGTTTTTTTTAGTTTTTTTTAAAACAGGGTCTCACTGTGTAGTTCACACTGGCCTTGAACTTGTAGTGATCCTCTTGCCTCAGCTTCCCATGTGCTGGAATTACAGGTGTGCACCACCTCCTCCCTTCTTTTCTGAAGGGTCTTGTGTCACATAAAACCTGGATGACATCAGCCTGTTAAGCTTGTCTCTTGTTGACTTGTCTTGTTGCAAGAGAATCAGGGTGACTGTTACAATGGGTGAAGAAAGGTACCCCACCATGCCACCCCTCCCAGCACCTATACTAAATGACAGGGTGGAGACACAGGATACATAATCATTACGCACTGTAATAAAGGCACAGGCAGAGGGATGAGATGGGGGTCAGGGAGCAAGCCTCTCTGAGGAGCTGAATCTTAGGCTCAGGACGGGAGTCAAGGCCGAGTGTCCAGGTAGCAGAAAGAGCAAGTACACAGGTCCTGAGGCGAGAAAGGCCTTGCCAGGGAGAGGGTGACTGAGGCTGGAGCCCGCTGCATAGGGGCGAGGGGAGAGGAAATGAGTTGGGACAGGAAGGCTGGGCTGCAGGCCTTCAGGGATCACGGCAGCAGAGCAAGTCCTAAGTGTAAATAGAAAGTGCACGTTCTGTGGCCAGTGTGTGTGACAGGGTGGAAAACAGACCTCAGACTGGGGAGGGAGTTAAGAAAAAACAGGGAGACTCAGAGACAAAGGGACACACAGTCATCAGGATGGGTGCCTGGGCAGGAGGTGCTGAGAGACCCCGCACGCAGGTCAGGGCGAGGTGGGTCCCTGAATGACAGGGAGGAAATGAAACCCTAGCACTTCTCCTCACCGGGGGTTGTTTCCCTTTCAGGGGTCCACACCAGGCTCCAGGAGGTTTCGGCTTCCTGATTCTGGGGCCCCGTGCAATGGGACTTGGAGGAATAAAGTGTGGGACATGGTAGTGGTGAGACCTTTGCCCCCTTTGGGGTCATCCTCTAAGCCCCAGAAGCATCTCCACAAGGACAGGATGGTGTATGTCCCTAAGACAGCACTCTGCTTCCCATTTCCTGCCCCCAGGCCTTCTAACAGGTATGAGCTCTCTGAAACGCAAGCCTTCAGGCAGGCCTGGTGGTACACGCATGTAATCCCGGAATTCTGGGAGGCTGAGGCAGGAAGATCACAAGTACAAGTCTAGTCAGAGAAATGTAGGGATTTAGCAAGACCCCGTCTCATAATACAAAATTAAAAGAGGAGCACACCTGTAATCCCAGCAGTGGGGAGGCTGAGGCAGGAGGATCATTGAGAGTTTGAGACCAGCCTGGGCTACAAAGTGAGCTCAGGGCCACCCTGAACTGCATAAGTGAGACTCTGTCTCAAAAAGACAAATAAAACAAAAAAATAAAAAAAGGGCTGGCCTTGTGATGGCCCTTGGTTCAATACCCCCTATTGTAAAAAAAGGGGAGGTGGGTTGGAGATGTAGCTCTGTGATAGACTTCTCCTGGGATTGATCCCCAACAAAAAAAAAAAAAAAACAGGAGGGCAGGGCCTCCCCTTGCCCACCTCACAGGGCCTTTGGGGGAGTTCTTGGCATAGAGGGGTCTCGCGCTGGTGCTGCTGAATGACGGGGGGGCCCCTGCAGCAGTGACAGGGCTAAAGATGGAAGCTGGGGCCCTGGTCAGCACAGGGGTGAGAGTTATGGATGCGAATCCCACCACACCCCCCTTCGAGAGCAGTGAACAGGAGCAGCCTGGCGCCACCACCCACACTCCCTTTTTCCTGGCTCTGCCCTGTACCTGCCCCTCCTACCCATCCATCACCCTCCTTCCGTCCCTCTGGGACAGACCCACGATCAAGCTGCCAGTTACCGGAAGCCCGCTCTGATGCAGGTGTGACTTAGCTCACCTCACTCAGGTTTTCTAGTTTTATCTAGTTTGAGGCAGAGTCTCACTAGGTGGCCCAGGCTGGCCTTGAACCGCTGGCCTCAGGCCATCCTCCCACCTCAGGCTCGCGCAGCAGAGACTACAGCCGCCCACCAGCGCTCCGTGCCCAGCGAGCAGCCCTGTCACCCCAGCTCTTGAGAGCCAGGCTTGCGTGACTTCCACCTGATGGGGCCGAGCAAGTTAGGATTTAAAGGATGGACCCCCTTTAAGCCCCCTTAAAAAACTGAGGAATCAGAGGCCTACGG
Organism: Dasyprocta punctata; assembly: GCA_004363535.1. Lineage (NCBI taxonomy): Eukaryota > Metazoa > Chordata > Mammalia > Rodentia > Dasyproctidae > Dasyprocta > Dasyprocta punctata. The sequence goes on along the minus strand of RJWM01017524.1, from coordinate 5,017 downwards.
ATGCTGGCCGTTGTGGAGCATGTCTGTAACCCCAGCAGTCTGGGAGGCTGAGGCAGGAGAATGGCAAATTTGAGCCCAGTCTGGGGGGATTCAGTGAGACCCTGTCTCGAAATTTAAAAAAATATTTTTTAAAGGGGTGGGTGGGGTAACTCAGTGAGAAGACCCTCGGCTCAACCTCCAGTGCTGGGGGCGTGCGTCAAAGCCGGGCCGGACCCCAGCCTCACCCAGGCCCGGTCTGAGGGCAGCGAGGCGGCGCCGTTCCCGTCGGCCTGGGCCCAGCCTCCCGCGACCCCGGCCGCGGCCCTTCCGGGGCGCCCCACAAAGGACAGGTGGAACCTCGGCTGGCGCGTACCTGGCCGTGAGTGAGCGACGGGAAACGCGAGGCACACAGGCGACCCGGCCGAGCGCGGCTCCCCGCGGTGCCCCCACAGGCGGCAGGGGAGGCGCCCAACCCCGCACCCCGCCTCGTCTTCGAGGCTCGGGAGCTCGCGGCGCCCGGAGCGCTCGGGGCGGGGGCGGGGCCTGGTCCGGGGCGGGGCCTGGCTCGGGGGCGGGGCCTGGCTCGGGGGCGGGGCTCCGCGGGGGTCTGTGTGGGCTGCGGGAGGCGCCGCTCTGAGTACGCGCCTGGAGGGGCGGCGGCCAGGCGCGGATGCTGGAAGTTCACATCCCGTCGGTGGGGCTCGAGGCCGAGGAGCTCAGGCAGAGCCCGGAGAAAGGCCACATGGTGAGCGCGCCCGCGGGATGGCGAGGGGCGCCGGGACCCGCGCCCAGGGTAGTGGGGGCCCGCGCGCGAACGCTGCCCGCGAGGCCATCGTTGACCCCGGGTGGGTCCCTGTCCCCGGGCCGCGGCCGGGCGGGTCAGCCGTCTGTCCCCCAGTTGCCCGGCAGGCGGGACCCGGGGAGCCGCGCCGCGGCGGCCTGTGGCCCGGGGCGCGGAAGGAGCCTGACGCGCGCCTCCGCCGCCAGGTGTTCCGCGTGGAGGTGCGGTGCCGCGGGCGGAGACACTCGGTGCACAGGCGCTACAGCGAGTTCCACGCGCTGCACAAGCGGGTGAGCCGGCCGGGGACCCCGGAGCTGAGTCCCAGCCTCCCTCGGCGCTCGAGGGCGACGCCAGCCGCCGCTGACCTTATCCCTGCGCGCCCAGCCCGCTCTTGGGCGTTGCTCGCCCTTGTCCCGACCACCAGCATTCATCAGGGTCTGCCTGGGTTGAAGCCTCAGGGCTGCAGGGAGGACGGGCTCAGCTTAGGGTGGAGCAGGCTGGAGGTCTCTGTTGGGACACTGTGGCCACACCTGGGTGATCTCCCTGCAGATCAAGAAACTGTACAAAGTGCCTGACTTCCCGTCCAAGCGCCTGCCCAACTGGAGGACCAGGAGCCTGGAGCAGCGGCGGCAGGGGTTGGAGGCCTATATCCAGGTGTGGGGGGCACACGTGGGTGCCTGCATCCGGGTGTGGGCGGACACGCTTGAGTGCCTGTATCAGGGCATGGGGGGATACACTCGAGTGCATGTATCCAGGTGTGTGTGGCACAATCGGGTGCCTATGTCCAGGCCCGTGGGGAGGGGGCGTATTTGGGTGCCTCTGGCCAGCAGCTGCAGTGGGGAGGATCGGAAGAGAGAGGTGCAGGAGCGTGCAGGAGCTCTCACACTTGGGGATGTTATTCACTACCCCGGCTTCCGTGTCCTGGGCAGTATCAAGTACCAGCAACCCTCCCTAGATTGCTGGAGGGGTTCAGTGAAGCTGCGGCGAGGAGGCAGGCAGTCCCTTCCCTTCAGGGTGCGGCCTTGGCTGCTCTCATGATGTGAACTGAAGTGGGGCTCTTCCCCGCAAGCGGGGCGAAGGATGAGAGCTGGGCACTTCAGGGGGCACCAGCCTGTGCGGCCACAAGAGGACCCAGCACTGCTCACACTGCCTTGAAATCGTCACTGTTTGGGAACAAAGGGCCTCACAGTCTCATTGGCACCGGGCTGTGCAAATTAGTAGCTGGGTCTGATGATAGGTTTCCTGTAATGTCTTCTCTAGGGTATCCTGTACCTGAACCAAGATGTGCCCAAGGAGTTCCTGGAATTCCTGAGACTCCGACACTTCCCCGTGGACCCCAAGGCCAGCAGCTGGGGGTGAGGAGGGCCAGGGGCTCTCGGCAGCCAGTGAGGAAAGGTTTGGAACAGCGAACCCTTTTCCTCCTCCCATCTGCCAGGCTCTGGTCTGGTCCTCCCTCCCGAGACCTGACCTCCCGCATCAGCTTTCTTGACCCAACCGTGGTGGTTACCCCAGCTGCCTCCACCTCCGGAACTGGGCTCCTTACAGATAGAAGTGTGGTCCCGTGGGACCTGCAGTTCTGGGCTTCTGTGTCTCTACCCCTTCCTCACCCCCCCCCTCCCCGCATCCCAGGCAGCTTACAGAGCCTCTCTTTTCAGCACCCTGGGGGAATTCCTGCCTAGCGACAGCAGCAGGCAAGTGAAAGCACGGGTCCACGCGCGCCTGCTGCCCCCTGGTGGCCATGTGCGAGGAGGCGGGTTGCAGCTTCTGGCCCGTCCCCATGGTTGGGGTTGTTGCCTCGGGAACCCACTCCCTTCCCCTCTCCCTTTGTGGGTCCCTGGCCTCCTGTCCCCAGCCTCTTTGTAACCCCATGGCTTATGTGCCTCTTTCCTCCCAGCTCACATCTGCAGCATCGGCCTGTCGTCAGCTACTGCAGGGATCCTTACCTTTGCGTCCCTTCCCCAGGTGAGGCGCGGCCTCTGACCGGTCCATCTTCAGGGCCTAGGCGGGGATGGGCTTACTATTGCATCACAGGACCGGCAGGCAGCATATCCCTCTTACTGTCCTTTGGGGCCACTCTCTGCTGCTCTTGTAGCTGTGTGGCCTTGTGGACACCGGTGAAATGGGCCTGGTGTACCAAGCCGGCATGAGCAGGATGTGGCCCAGAACGCCTGTGTCTCAGATGGATAACTGTTATCTGCCACCTTGGCCGGCAGTTGCAGACCTGTCCCATGCCGACCCTCTGCTTGCTTCACAGAGTCTCTGCCCGACGTGGTGGTGAACGGTGTGCTCCAGGGCCTCTACGGATTCAGCGCCAGTGCAGCTGTAGCCCCACCAGAGGCTGAGTGTAACCCTGAGCCTCTGCCACCCATGCCCTGAAGAGTCTGGGAGTCTCTGGGCCAGCTGGGAGAAATCACGTGCCTCAGTTGCATGAGCACCACTCCAAGGGCCAGGGTGACGTCACCCTTTGGCCTGGATCCAGGACTCTGCCATGCCTTGTCCCCCATCAAGGCTCTGAACTTGGCATGCACTGGCAGCTGGGGTGCTCTCAGTGCCCAGGCAGGGCAAGATGAGGAACAGAAGGAAAGACAATTTAGAGGTAGAGGGGAGATATAGAAATAATTCTTAACACAGACCAGAAGGGGGCAGGGGCGGTAAGGTCGAGGCACAGCAGCATGTGAAGTTAGGGAGCCTGGGGACAGGGCAATCACCCACCTGCGCTGCAGAATCCAGACAGTGGGACGCATCCTTGGGGGAGGGACCACGCACAGGTTATAAAAAAACCTCACTTCTTTTTTATTGGTCGGCAATGATACCAGTAGTTTGTTACAAAATTGGGCCTGCGGAATGTGAGGCGAGTGGTCCACTCAGTCGGTGCCAGCACCGGGCCAGTGCAGCACGGAGCCCTGGGCCAGGCCTTCACCCTCATGAGGGCAGCAGGGCTGGCGCCGATGGTCACGCGGAGGGCAGAGGTCCTTGGCGCCCTACTCCTTGGCGATGGCAAAGGGCTTCTCCACTTCGATCTTGCCACAGTCTGCGATGATCACGTCCTTCAGGGGCTTGTCCCGACTGTCTGTCTTGGTGCTCTCCACCTTCCGCACCACCTCCTGGGGAGGGACAGTGGGTCAGGTGAGGGGAGACCCACCCGGCACAAGAAGCCCACCAACCCTGAGGCACCATGTTCTATTAATGAGCCAATCCTGAGAGTGCCATGCCACTGCGTGAGAACACGTTTTCTTGCAGATTTGACACTGAGGGGACACTGGAGTGTTGTGAAGGTTGGGGTCAGGCTGAGGGATAGGAGGGGGAGAGGGTGGCCAGGTGCTCGGGGACACCATGTTCAGCCGCACTCCACACAGTACCATCTGGTGAATGATGAGCAGGATCCTGCAGCTCTGCGGTTTCAACAAGGCTGGCTGAGCTCTGCTGGGGCCTGGAGGGGTTTAGAACCTGGGAGGCCTGGAGATGCAGGCTGGGTTTTGTTCTATTAGTGCTTGCTATGGAGCCCAGGCTGGCCTCTAATGCCTGAGCTCACCTGATCCTCCTGTCTCAGCCTCCCGAGTTGCTAGGTGGCGGGCTGTTTACTCTCGATTCTGCCCAGGTTGGGAGACATGAACGCTGCCCTGAATCTGTGGCTTGGGTTCTTCCGAGAATGGGATGAAACCCAAGGACCCTGCCCTGGGGTCTGCTCCAGGACTCACCATGCCCTCCAGAACTTTGCCGAACACCACGTGCTTGCCATCGAGCCAGGCTGTCTTGACAGTAGTGATGAAGAACTGGGAGCCATTGGTGTCTTTGCCAGCGTTGGCCATGCTCACCCAGCCGGGCCCGTAGTGCTTCAGCTTGAAGTTCTCATCCGGGAAGCGCTCACCATAGATGCTTTTGCCTAGGAAGAGGGCAGAGCAGGTTGGGAGGGCAGGGCTGGCCTGCGCCGGGCAGACCTTGGGAGGGGATTTCGAGCAGCTCAACCAGTCCTCTGTGCTAGGCTAGGTGTAGCCCGTCCCTGGGCACAGAAAAGCTGCCCCTCCCAGCCTCTAGCCCCGGAGCCAAACTTTGCTGATTGAGACGGGGAGCCAGTGGGAGGTGTTGGTGGGGTCGGCCCAGGCTATCCTGAACAGCACATTGTACGCAAGACCTCATGGCTTCTAACTGGAGACCTGCACCCCACCCCCCAGCTGTGGCCCGAGGGACTCTGGTGGAGGACACTGTGGGGCTGACCAGCTGGGCTTCCGAAGAGCACAGAAGACAGGGGCAGCTGCA
>RJWM01017523.1:0-42956 GCA_004363535.1 Dasyprocta punctata | reverse complement strand
GCTGAGGTAGGTGGAGCGTTGTGAGTTCGAGGCCGGCTTGGGCTACAACGCGAGCGCAAGGCCGGCCTGAGCTACATAGTGCGACCCTGCCTCAAAAAACCAGGGCTGGGGAGTTTGGCTTAGCGGCTTAAGCGCCTGCCCTGGCAAGCGCAAGGCTGTGAGTTCAATCCCCAGTGCCGCAAAAAAAAAAAAAAAACAACAAAAAAAAACAAAAAACACTAGCACTAGAGGTCCCATTTGACCCAGCTATTCCCCTTCTGGGTATCTTCCCAAAAGAGTTAAAAACATCATACCACAGCGATATATGTGCACCCATGTTTATAACAGCACAATTTTTAATAGCTAGATATTGGAAACAATCTAAATGTCCACTGACTGAGGAATGGATAAAAAAGATGTGGTATTTTTATACAATACATATACGTATATACAAAAATAGTTTAGATAGTTACACTTTTTTTGTGTGTGTGTGTGTGGCACCAGAGATCGAACTCACAACCTCATGCCTGCCAGGGAGGCGCTTAAGTCACTGAGCCAAACTCCAGTCCTAGTTTTTTGAGATATGGTCGCACTACGTAGCTCAGGCCAGCCTTGTGCTCATGTTGTAGCTCAAGCTGGCCTCGAGCTCACAACACTCTGCCTACCTCAGCCTCCTGAGTGCTAGGATGAAAGGCATGCGCTACCATGCCCAGCTACCGAGTTATACTATTGATTTCTCTGAAAGATTTGTACTGATACTGTTCGGAAAATTGAATGCAGATGTCTTGTGCTCTGGGTGAATGATTTGGGGACGACAATGCACAATGTACGTACCACTGTTACCCCTTGATTGATATGTTTGGAAAAATTTTTTTTTTCTCTCTGAAATAAAATGGCTTTAAAAAAAATAGCTAACATAGTTTTCCATACATTAAGTCAAAGCCATGTGTGGTAGCTCATGCCTATAATTCCAGGACTAGGGAAGCTGAGGCAGGAAGATCAAAGTTCAAGGCCAGTCTGAGCTATATAATAAGACCCTGGCTCAAACAGAGAGCTCTCAATCATACAAGAAAAGTAAATAGGCATACACAGCATAAAGGAAGAAGTAAAACTGTACTTTACTAATATAGACAGAATTGTTCATGTAGAAATTCTAAAGAAGCTACAAAAAAAGGAGCTAAAAGTAAATACATGACTGAAGTCACACGACAGAAGAGCAACTAAAAAGCTATTTCTATATATAACAGCAATGAACAATTTTAAATTAGAAAAATATTTAAAACAGCATAAAAATGAAACAGGAAGAAATACATTACAGAATGTATTACATCAATATGCTGGGGGGGAAATAGTAACAGAACTCAGATACCTAAATAAATGAAGAGTTATATACGTTTAATTTATTACAAGTTAAATACTGAAATATCCATTGTTTTCAAGTTGAACTACAGATTTACTGTAATAGATATTGATCCGGTCCGCGGATCAACTCGTGGGTCTCGCCTGGAGGAGAAACGGGATGAGGGAGACAGGGCAAGAGGAGAGAGAAACGGAGACAAGATGAAAGGTTCCAATCAAGTCTCGTTTATTGCGGAAGTGTCTAAGGCATTTATACAAGTGGGGGGGGCAGAAGCTGTCATCGCACGGAGGTGTGGTGAGCACGGATAGGTCGGTGTCATTTCTGGATTAGGCTGGAGAGGATCATGGGAGACGTAGGCTGACGCACCGGATGCCCACAGGAGGGAGAGGCGGGGCGGCAACCGTGAAGTTGCCTCATCGCCCCCTACAAGATATCAAACTCCAGGCAAGGATCTCTTGGGGTAGAAAATGATGAACAAATTGTAAAATTTAGTACATAAACATCCAGGATTCTTTTGGGAAAGGAATAATGGATCTTTGGGTAAGCTACAACTCCAGTACTTTTTGTATCTTTAACTTTTGAGACAGAGTCTTGTTAAGTCACTATGTTGCTAAGGCTGGACTCAAACATGCAACCTTCCTGCCTCAGTCTACCAGAACGCTAGAATTAGAGGCACGCACAACCACACCTTGATTCAAGTTTTAAACTTTGTAAATTTTCCTCAGAGTAAATTCTGAAAGACTCCAATAAAACAGTATGATGACTATCCAAGGAGGAGGGAATAATGAGAAGAAAATCAAAATATGAGGTGTTAAGAAAGTCAAAAAGTTCTTGGAATATAGCTCAGTGGTAGGACACTAGTCCTTGATTTAAGTGTCCAGCACTGCTTAAAAAAAAAAATTCCATGGAGGTAGAAAGATTTAGTGGCTTATCAAAGCTACTACTTGCGAGCCATTCTCTTCAGAGCTGTGTTTCTTTTTTTCTAACTGTTTGCAAGTGTCGGGGGTTGGACTCAACACGAGGATTAAGTCCTAGTGATAGGGCCTACCTTGTCGATAGTGCTGCAATGAACAAATGTACTGTGGCACCTAATTTGCTCTCAGATGCTTTCTCTGTGATAATCATTTTCTCCTTGTTTATTTGCTTCAGAGAGTATAACCTGGGCTCACTTTTGACGGAATGCTAGAGGATTTCAAAGCCAAGCCTGTGACTGGTCTTACTTGTTTTACCTTGAAAAATGAGGGTAATTCAGGTAGTGTTAGCGTGAAATACTTAAGAAAAAACTCTGGATTGCAAGAAAGAAAAATAGAGCTATTTTATCAGGGTCCTTGGAGCCAGAAATACATCTACAGGGCTGCCTTAAGTTCCATATTACAGGTTGAGTATATTCTAACTTAATTTTTTTCTAACAAACTTGTTATTTAAATTTTTCTTTATTCATTTCCCAACAAAACTAAGTTCAGAAATTCGTTTGATTTTTTTTCTTCTTAGAGTAAATGTGGAGTTGAATGCAAAATCCAAGCAAGAATTAGCATCCAGAAAAGCACAGAGGTGAGAAACAGTAAATGGCACTGCCTGGGCACTGACTGTGGCAGTAGGAAAAGAACAACCTGGAGATGTCTTTGAGAGAACACAGTGACAGGGGGCCAGAAAGGAGGTAAAGAAGAGTGCCACATCATAGACTGGGCTGCACAGTTTACACACAAAACCCCTTTGTTCCTCTGGCATTGCCCGGGATCATGACTTCATCATTACATGCTTGGATGCTTAGAAACTGCCTGTCCTCTCCACTTAAATCCATTCCCCTCTCTGTTGTGAGAAGCACATTTCACACAAAACACTGCTTTCCTGCCTAAAATGGTTTCACTGCTCATCACTATTTTATGGAATGAAGATCAAATATAATCAGGTCGAGCCGGGCGTGGTGGCGCACACCTTTAATCCCAGCACTCGGGAGGCTGAGGTAGGAGGAGCGTTGTGAGCGCAAGGCCGGCCTGAGCTTCATAGTGCGACCCTGCCTCAAAAAACCAGGGCTGGGAGTTTGGCTCAGCGGCTTAAGTGCCTGCCCTGGCAGGTGCGAGGTTGTGAGTTCGATCCCCGGTGCCGGAAAAAAAAAAAATATATATATATATATATAATCAGGTCTTGGCCTGCTTCTTCTACCGTGCTCCCTCCCTCCTCCAAGTTTCAAGAATGCCCAGAATCACCTGAGCCGGGCGTGGTGGCGCACGCCTTTAATCCCAGCACTCAGAAGGCTGAGGCAGGAGGACCATTATGAGTTCGAGACCAGCCTGGGCTACAAAGTGAGTTCAAGGCCAGCCTGAATTGCATAGTGAGACCTTGTCTCAAAAAACAGGGCTGGGGATTTAGCTCAGTGGCCTAAGCACCTGTCTGGAAGACGCAAGGTTGAGAGTTCAAACCCTGGTACCAGAAAAAAAAAAAAAAAAAAAAAAAAAACAGAATGCCCAGAATCTACAACCCCACTGCTGGGCAGCAGCCTATGCAAGATGTGCTTCATACCACGGACTCAATGTGCTGGAAACCGGACAAACACATCCTTCCCTGGACGCTGCCCGTCCTACCCACAGCGCGCACTTGAGCAGAAACTCCTCTTTTATAAGTGTGCTGTGCTCTGGGAACCCCTCAAACCATGAAACTTGGGACACTGCATACACGTTTTGTGTTTTATCTACATCACCTCTTAAAAGAGTATTAATTCCTCGATGGTAGGATTATGTCCTAGCCATCTTAATCTTTTTTTTTTTTTTGTACCAGAGATTGAACTCATGACCTCGCACTTGCCAGGCAGGAGCTTGTGCCACTGGGCTATATCCCTGGCCAACCTTAATACTCCACTGAACCAGGAAAAGAATTTGGCTTTTCTATGATATTCAAATGGATTGTTATTTTCACAGCAGTAATTTTTTCTTTTAAAGTAGTAGTGAGGGTTGAATCCAGGACCCTCCCCAGTCCATTTTTATTTTGAGAAAGAATCTCACTAACTTGCCTACCCTGCCTGAACCACCCAGAGTGCCAGGATTACAGGCAAGCATCACCTTGCCCAGCTATCCTCCAATAGTTACACTGAAATAAGGAAGTGAACATGACCAAAGATATTCAGTATTTACTCATGAACTGCACTCTGATAAAAAGCCTTTATCAAGTTAAGATTTTAAAAATAAAAGTGGATGATCTGAAGAATAATCACAAATACCCGCAATGTTCCCTATGTGTTCTATATTTGTCTAACAAAATGGCATGATGTTATTTTTGAAATAAACCCCAATGAAGTCTACCAGATTTACTGTGGAAGATTTACATTTGCTTTTGGTAATGAATCAATTTAAAATTTTTCCCTGGATTTTCCATTTCTAAACTATTACTCTAAACGAACCATGTAATTGGGAGGCACTGGTGCTAAGCAAGGCTGTTGGGAAGGTTTTCTCTCGCTTTGTGCAGGGGCAGGTGATGTGTGTGGACTCAATTGCTGGTCTAAGACAAAAATCAACCACAGCACAGGTTCCAGCTGCAGGAAAGGAATGTGCTTTTGTCCAAGGGTACGGCAGATTTCTCAGATATGTTCAGGGTCAACCGCACTCTTTCATCTTCACCTCATTCTGTATTTACTACCCACTAATCCTGAACGTAGAATAGAAGAAAACTATGAGCATCAATACTCAGTAAGACAAAAAAATCCTTATTTCCAGTTGTTGTTCAACTGAATTCCTCCCCAGAGCCCAAAGATTCCAAAACAGCAACAGACAAACAAGTAATATTCCTGCACAAGAACTGACAATGTTGTTCTTTTAAATTAACATCCATGGCATATATGACTGGACAACAGAGTCCTGAAATAAACAAGGAGGGGCAGGAAAGAGGTTCTCCACATGCTACTAGTACTCAACACAAAGATGAAAAGAAAATAAAATGAAATAGCAAAAACCTTGTAACAAAAAGTTTTAAATTTTGATTATATGGGGTGGGAGATGACATAGATCGTACATGAGAAAAAAAAATGGAAAAAGGGCATGAAAAAGAAAGAAAATATATTAATTTGACATTAAAGCTTTTAATGGAACCCTCAAGCTGGAACAACCTGAACTCAAAGCACTACATAGAAACCAAGATGTCAAAATAAAATAAAATAAAATAAAACAAAATAAAATAAAATAAAATAAAATGAAAAATAAACACATACATAAAATGAAAAGAAAGAAAGCAAGACATCACCAGGCCCACTATATCTCAAATGTGGTTGGGGACCATTAGATACCAGACTGTTTTCAGAGGGGTATGAGGTCAGAACTCTCACGGCAGTGAGGACATCACTGCTTTTGTCATTACCGTGGCACAGTTCTCAGGGTTCTCAAGCCGTGGTAGCACTGTAGTGCAAATCAAGGCAGTGACAGCTAAGAGCAGAGTCACTGCTACACACTTGGGACAACAAAAGAAGCCAGATCACTGAAACGTTTCTTTGTTAAATTATAAAAATCATTTTAATAAACCAAAATGAGCTGGGTAGGGTGGCTCATGCCTGTAACTCCAGCACTCTGGAAGGTGAGGCAGGAGGAATGCTGTGAGCTCCAGGCCAGTCTGAGCTGCATAGTGAGTTTAAGGCCACTTGAACTACACAGTGAGACCCTGACTCAAAAAAATTAGAAACAATAAAATGTCCAAATATAAGTTTTTAACACTTGGTTTTGTGAAATGGGAGGCATACAAACAAACTGTGATATGCTGTCAAAGCAGAGGTCTACCTAAAGGTACTACAGAAACATTTCAACCTCAACTGCAACTAGACATTTCCGAAATTAACACCACACATACATATATTCAAAGTGCTAGTCCAAGAACCTTAACACACATCTATAGGAATAAAGGCTCCACCATTAATCTGCTTACCTCCAAAAGGAGAAGGGTCTCCTGTTCCGTCCACTCTCTTCCAGCGCTAGCACCTTTACTCTAAGGAAGCAAAGAGACAAATTATTTACCCACCGAGGCTGAACACAGATGGAGCGGAGCAGGGTTACTATTTAAGCTCAGAGGTTTGTTCTATGCAAACCACAGAGGGATCACATAAGTTCCCAATAAATATAACACCTAAGAATGTCACTGAGCAGTTAAAGATTTCTTGTCAAAGACTTTTGGTTTTATTTGGCTTTTTATTTCTATTATTCATAAATACCATTGAAAGCTACCAAGGAACAGTATTTTAATTCAGATCATAAATCAGCTGTAACATTATAAAGGTAATACAAATTTTTAGTATAATTTGAAAAAAGAACTTATTCCCAGCTTTCAACACAAGACATTCTACATATATAAGACTGACAGGTTCTTAATTCCAATTCCAACAAGTCCATATTACTTCATTGAAAATATTAGTTTATGTGCATAGCATGTACTTCCATTCCTTGTGCAGAGTTGGTACATGTACATAATACAGCTTAATTCCTTTTTCCATCCTCTTTGCCTTCCCTCTCTCTCCTCCATCTCTTTTTTTTGTTTGTTTGTTTTTATGGACACAGGATCTGGCTACATAGTTCAGGATGGCCTGGAAACCACTATGTAGCCGAGGCTGCTGTAAACTGCTATCAGGTAAACTGAGTACAGTGGCACACACCTATAAACCCAGTCCTTGAGAGGCTGAGGCAGGAATATCACTATGAGTTCAAGGCCAGCCTCTCTCAAAACACAGACAAATGAACAAATAAGCTACATAGCAGACCCTACCTCCAAAACAAAAAACAAAAAACTAAAAACAAAAAAAATCCCAAAACCAACAAATAATTAAAATGCAATCAACTTTTGGTAGAGAGCTTACTTCCACCACAGAGAATAAATTCTATTTCTTGTGGAAAGTGATCACCTTAGAAATACGACAAAGACGCCAGGTATGGTGGTGTACGTCTGTAATCCCAGCATTTGGAAGGCTGAGGCAGGAGGATCACCACAAGTTCAACGCCAGTTTGGGCTACATAGTAAGTTTAAGGCCAGCCTGAACTACATAGCGAGACTCTGTCTCAAAAAAAAAGTAAGACAAAAAGAACTAATCCAAGTGCTTTAAACAAAAAAAATCCTTACTGCCACGCATGGTAGCACACACCTGTAATCCCAGCACTAGGGAGGCTAAGGCTGGAGGATTGTTATGAGTTCAAGGCCTGGGCTACAAAGTGAGCACAGGGCCAGCCTGAACGGCATAATGAGACCCTGTCTCAAAAAGACAAAAAATAAAATGAAATTAAAAAAAATCCTTACCTTTGCTAATGTTTTCTTGGAGTAAATGTCAGTACGAAGACCAAAGTTCTGCAAATCAACTGGTTTTTCCTTGTTCTTCTCAGGGAAATTTAACATCTGCTGAGCAGCAGGGACCTACACGAGTCAGATAAAGATAAATGACTCTGTTAATCTGTTCAAAGGCAAGTGGATAGAAGTTTTTAAAAAGTTACTTAATACTGACACTTAAATTAGTCCTGCTGAATTTTCTAACCTTAAAATTAACAATAATAATAACAGCAATTACTACACAAATTCAGACTACAAGAAACACTATTTTTGGTGCCTCTAAATCACAGAGAAAGAAGACAGACAACAAACTTTTTCTTCAATATGATCTTCTAATACACAATGAAAGGAAACATAGCTTACATTCATGTTATCCTAACTTAATGTTACTTATTACTTATTTGGCATAATTATATTTTGAACATGTGTCTGAAGCTGGGAGTGGTGTTGCATGTGTGTAATCCCAGCACTTGGGAGGCTAAGGCGTGAAGATCACCACAAGTCCAAGGCCAGACTGGAATACACACCGAGATAACAAACAAACAAACAACACATGTATGGATATATATTTCCAAATCATTGGTCAAGTCATGAAGATTTTAAAATTCACATTTCTACAACCCGTTAGAAGACTGTGTTTTCTCCTTGATTAGAGTCTTCATTGGAGAAGCATAAAGAAGTTAAGACTATGAATATAAATCTACAACTTGATAGGATAAAGTACAGAATCTTAGAAATGATGGAACAACTAACCTTAAACACTGCATATTTTTAAGGAGTCAATCATCCATTCACTCACTTATTTTGTGGTACAGAGGGTCTAATCCAGGGCCTCATGCATGCTACATAAGCTCTCTATCACAGAACTACACCCTCAGTCTGGACTCATAACATTTTTAACAGGAAACACACACATGCACACACAGCTGTCAGCTAAAAAGTAACACAAACACCACTACTGTGTAAAAGTGATGATTTCTCCAAGAGAAGGCTTTAAAGTGACTGTTACCATCAGACCAGAAGAAAAGCCAGCAGTAGTACCTGAGGTGATCGAAGATGCAGAGGCACCAGCCCCGAGGGGGTATCAGCTAATACATTGAAATGAGGAGTCGGAGGGGGTCCCATCGCCATTGGCCGACTTTCCGGATCAACTTGATAATTGACAAGTCCCCACTGCTCTAGAAAGGCATGAACCCTAAAAAAAAAGCTCTGAAAATGAAAATCTAGAGACTCAATTTCTTTTCTACAATCACCACGTTATTTAAAACAAGAAAAGAAAAATAAGTAAAGTTATTATCTGCAGGTTGTAAACCCCATTAGAATACCTGGCAAATTTGTTTTTTTTGGATGAGGAGTAATTTTAACAAACTTTTTAAGTTTGGTAATACAGGACCTCAAAACCTAGTCAAATGTCCAGTATTTTAATTGCAGAAATGAGAGAACAGATGTTTCTTTAGCCCCATGTTAAATGATCTCACACAGACCCAATTACAGCACATTAGTTACAGTTTAGTGTCTTCTTTAGACAAGTCTAGGACATTTCCCACCTTCCCATTTCTGGTCATTTTATGATTTGACTATAAAATAAAAGCGCAAACTGTAAAATATAGAAAACTAAAATGAATATTAAAAATACTGAACCCTAAAACATAGTACACACTTAGATATTTTACTAAGCAGGCAAACATCCAGGTTAATCAGTCCCTCATGACCTGGCAATGCATGAGGAAGCTCGAGCAGTGAACGACCCCCAAGTAGGTGACACACTACCTCATCACGGCACACACGTCTCCAGTCAAGTTCCTCCGACAGGCGGTGCTGGTCAAATATTCTTGGGGATTCAGACGATACGTGTCGATCATAAAGTTTCGATATGCCAGGTATCTCAAAAGCAAAAGCAAAACTCGTAAGAGAGACAGGCATCCTTTCAAAAACAGTAACGTGGAATCACAATTCAAGACTCCTGACAACCAGACACTAGAAACCATTCAGAGAGCAGGATGACTGCGTATAGTAACTCTATTAACACTGAGGCTGAGGTAAGGAGGGAGGCGATTCTGATGAAAGGACAAAGTTTAACCAAGCTCTGAAGGGCGGAAAGTGGCCCCTGCCTCAAATCTTTGCCCCACCCCTTTCACGTGTATGGGATGACGACAAAAACAAGACGACAGACAGCTCCTGGGGCTGACAGACAGCTTCTGGGGCTCAAATACGCGTATTTCTTTTAGATGAAAATCATGTTTTCTGGCATCATTCTTTTGTCCATTCTGTCCATCTGGGGTGGGGGTATTTTATGGTGAAACTATCCATCTTTTTATTTTTTTGTGACAGGGTCTCCCTATTCAATTCTGGCTGGCCTTGAACTCACTAGGTAGTCCAGGCTGGCCTCAAACTCGTGAGACTCATCCTGCTTCAGCCTCCCAAGGGATTATGTGGCAATCCCACCCCCACCTAGTTATTTAACAGAAAAAAATTCTAATTTTTAAAGATCACTTTACCCTTTTGGTTACAATTTTGTATTGAGTAATTATACTAGCAAATTACCTAATAAACTAACTGTATTAATGTGTAACAATAAACGAAGCAGAGTAATATGACAATGTTAACTGAAAGTGACAAGTAAGGAGAGCTTGGTCACAGAGGTGAATGGATAAATGCGGCCTCACCTGCAGAATCCACAGCTTATCCACAAGTACACAGGATGTCTCCCTCACTACCGTGTACTTCCCTTTACGATGTGACAAGAACTGTTTTAAGTACTGTGCACAGTGTCTTAATTTATACTCCAAATCTGTGCATAAGGCAGGACTATGACCCCAGTGATGGATGAGCAAACTGAAGCAGTTAGCCGACTGACTACCTTGGGAGTCTGGGGTGTAATAGGCAGAGCCAGAACCAATCAGGGCTCTGCAACCTGCCCGCTCAGCCTCCCCTCCTCGCTAGCCTCCCTGGAGCCACGCATGGACTGGCCTCTGACTACATCTACGGAAACCTTTCTGTGACAGTTCTCTGCGAAAGACCTAGGGAGGTGACAAGCAGAATCTAGTACACCAAAATCAGAAGACAAGAACATTATCAAAAAAGAAAGAAAAATCAAGACCTTGTCACAATTTCCACAATTTACCCAAGCATTCTTGCCATAAAATCTTCACACACTGTGAGCTGAGACCTAGCACAATTTCTTGGCACAGGAGTAAACACACCTGGCAGCCCAAGGTTGGCTCTGATCGAGTAGAAAGCACACGCTGTGCAGAAAGGCTCCCGGGAGCGCCAGGTGGACACACAAGGACAGCAGGGTGAGTTAATAAAGTGAAACAGGCTGCGACATAAAACGCTGCTTTTGAAGAAAAGACTACAAAACCCTAAATATTTGCAAATATTCACAACAGGCAAATTAGCTGGAAGAGTATACCACATTTAAGTAGGCAGAAAAAATATCAATGTTTCTTACACCAAATCTGTGATTCTGGTTTTAGGAAGCTCTTAAAATTATTTTTGACATTAGAAACTAGAACCTGTAACTACCATGGATAAACTAAAGAGTAGAAAATATTTATCATTAAATTATCTATGTTACGTGGAAAATTGCAAGTCAGTCCCTTCTTAACAACTTAAGTATAAGCCATCTACTTGTCCAGTCACATATAGGAACCAGATGCTCGATCAGTACCAATCAGCAACGATGAGGACACAGTAAATGGTATTTACAGTATGACAGGTGGTGATTTATACTTCCTGAAGTGTAGGTCAATGGATGGCAAGGAAAAGACGAAAGTATTTCCTAGCAAAAATTCTCCTTCCACTAAGTCTGTTTATTTCCAATGCAAAAGTACAACCATGCTTTATGCAGTTAAGCTCCATTCGGATACAGCTATGTCCTCATAGCTAACATGCTTTTATCAGGAATCATTCATCATGGAGATAAACCCAAGATCGC
Source organism: Dasyprocta punctata (assembly GCA_004363535.1). NCBI lineage: Eukaryota > Metazoa > Chordata > Mammalia > Rodentia > Dasyproctidae > Dasyprocta > Dasyprocta punctata. The sequence goes on along the minus strand of RJWM01017523.1, from coordinate 31,395 downwards.
ACTTTCTCCTGGATTACTGTACACAAATCCATACGTGGACTTACATGTACACACAAGTCAGGAGTTGTCAGGAGAAATACCTTTCACTTAATTTTATTTTTAACTGTAAGCATGGGGATATGAATGTACTTTATCTTTTTTTTTTTTTTTTTTTTTTTTTGGCGGCACCAGGGATCAAACTCACAGCTTCACGCCTGCCAGACAGGCGCTTACGCCACTAAGCCAAACTCCTGGCAGGCATATGAATGTAACTCAAGGTTTAGGAAGAAAAAAATTACAATTTCCTTTGAGGTAAAAAATGCTGTGCAATCCACGCACGGTAGTGCAAACCTGTAATTCCAGCACTCAGGCAGCAGAGGCGGGAGGATCGCTGCAACTCTTCAGGACAGCTTGGGCTACCGAGTGAGTTTAAAGCTAGCCTGAACTACACAGCAAGACCCTGTCTCAAAAAACAAACAAACAAACAAACAAACAAGCAAAACACGCTGTGCAAATGAGTTATGAACAATGTTCTCAATGGACTGAAATATTTGCAAAGTTTCAAAACCCAGCAAAAGCAAACTCAGGAGTGTGCTTCAAGAATACCTGCCCTGAACAAAAATTATCTAAAACATGAGACTTACATTTCTGGAGTCTTGGATTTATTTTTTCCATTGAAAAACTCAGGAAGTGCACGCCGTTCAATCACATGAATACTGGGAAAAGAAAGAAAAAAGAATGAGACGTTTTAGAATATCCTTCCACCTTTGCTGTCTTTTTTTTTTTTTACCATGGATCCAACTCATGACCTTGCGCCTACCAGGCAAGCGCTTGAGCCACTGAACTAAATCCCCGGCCCGCTGCCCTGACTTTTTTGAGACAGTTTCTATATGTAGCCCAGGCTGGCTTGGAACTCACAGGGATTCTGCCTATCGGCCTCACACGCTCTGATTACAGGAGGGCACCACCATGCCTGGCTTTTTTCCCTTTAAGAGTACTGGAGACTGAGCAGAAGCACTCTAAGCAACCATCCCACCACTGAGTTGCATGCCCAGCCCTTTGTTATTTATCTTCAGACAGGGTCTTGCCAAGTTATTCAGGTTGGCCTCAAATTTTCAAGTTTGCAATCCTCCGGCCTCAGCCTCCCAAGGAGATGGGACTACAGGCATGTGCCTCTTATTCTGAAGTAGGGTCTTTCAAAGTGGTCCAGACAGGCTTTGGTTTTCCTGCCTCAGTCTCCAGAGTAGCAAGAATTACAGCCAGGATCCCCCACTCCCAAACCTACTAAAATCTTATAATTTGAGTTACAAACTGTTCAATTTTCAAAATAAAACTAATAAATGCAACAACTAGGCCCTACTAGCCAAAATTAATAGGACTAGACAAGCTTCTCCTCCAAATTAGGAGAATACAATAAAGTCAAAAAACCTTTTCCTTTTTTACCCCCAATACTTAATGGAATAGTTTCTCTATTCCTATAACCACACTCAAAACTTTTATCAATACATTAAAACCTATATGTTTTATTTTCTTGTCATAACATATCATGATTAGACTAAATCCACAAAACAGAGGAGTTCTTTGGAAATTGGTTGACAAAAATCACAGTAGTCAGCGCAGCCACAAACTGCTGAAGGGACCAGCCACAGACGCGGTTTGGGACAGACGGCTACTCAAGACTTTTAAGGTCAACGTGCCTTTGTGCAGACCGCAGAAACACTGAGGTTAACAGTCATCAACTGCACAGGATTAATTTTAGTATCATGTAAAAACATTTGGTAATTTCATAAAATGTTACAGGTCAAAAGCATGGTAGAGACCATATAAAATGATCAGGCCTAAAGACAATCAAATGTGTTACCCATAAAATGATGGGTTTTTCCATGGTTTGGTTTTTTTTGAGACAGGGCCTTGCTTTGTAGCATAGTCCAGGCTGACCTCAAGCTTGCAGCAATCCTCCTGCTCTAGCCTCCTGAGAGCTGGGATTACCAGCTACACAATGATTCAGATACTAACTGAAGCTTCTTCCTGGTGCCACTTTAGTTTCTAAGAACACATTCAGAATATGCAACACGTTGAGTACTAATTACAAGGAAAAGAGTCAAGCAACAATAAAAAATTGGTCTTCAAGTAAAGTCAACCTTCCATCTCCTTGTGTTCTCCCCAGGAGCAGAAGCTTTGCTCAAGCACACCGTGAACACTGATTACGAAGACACTGTGTCTCAGGCTGGGAGTGCAGTACGGTGACTGAGCACGCGCCAGGCACACCTGAGGCCCTGGAACTTAATCGCCAGCATCGTGGGAAAAGCGAACATGTACAGATATTTTTCTTTTATTCTTTCCACAACAATAGCTTATGTAAACCATTTACAAAGCATTTGCATTGTATAGGGTGTTACAAATAACCCAAAGATAATTTAAAACATATGGGAGGCTGGGCCAGGAAGATTGCAAGTTAAAGCCCAGACCGGGCAAGACCGGGTAAGCGGGCAACATAACGAAACCCTGTCTCAAAAATAAATAAATAAATAAAATAAAATAAAAAGGAGGGGGTAAGGCTGTGGCTCAGTGTATAATTCGTGCATCAGTTTTACATGAGGGACTGCAGCACCCGAGGGTTCCAGCCAAATGGCGCATCCCAAAAGCAGCGCCCTGCAGACACCAAGGGCTGGCTGCACAGGTAAATACCACCTACTCACCCTTCTATCACTTCCTAACATTCAAGTTCAACTGGATTTGTAATATTGTACATTCTCTGAAATGTGAGAACACTAGAAAGACAATCTCCAAGACAAATTAATGTCATGTAGACATACATAAAATTCCTTCAAGCTTATTACTAGTTGTTAGCAACTAGTAACACAGTGTAGTTCTAATGTAACTCCTATTGTTTTCATTCTTATAGGTTTGGAGGAGCCCATCAAATTGTAAAACACACAAGAATTTTTATTACCAAGTACTGTTTCAAAAGTTTTGAAGTGCTCACAGCTAACTCCTCGGGTGCTGAGAATGAGACACATTCACAAGAGTACAAACAGTGGAAGGAGTAAGCAGAACATGGAGGATTAGAGACTCCAAGTACTTCCAATCAACTCTGAACCTCAAACCATCTATGCGAGGTGGCAATAATCTCATCCATAAAACAGTTCCATGTATACAGCCAACTCCTCTGCTTCCAAGTCTCACAACACGCTGTGACACGCAAAGGTGATTACACAAACCAAAATGTTTATGTAACCCATAAAAGCCTACATACTGTTATGCCTTCTCCTTTTTCTAATTTTACAGCTAATCAGAACTAGTTTTTCACACAAGTAAACTTTTTTTTGTCTTTATAAGACAGGATCTCTCTACCCAGTTCAGTCTGGCCTTGAGCTCTCTATGTAGCCCAGGCTGGTCTTGAACTTGCGATGATCTTTCTGTCTCAGCCTCCCGAGTGCTGGGATTACAGGCGTGCACCACCGCAGCAGGCTGATATAAGTCATTTTAAGCTATTCTGCTAGTGTGTTCCTAAAGTCTGCTAAACTTAATGTAATAAAATAGCACTACTTTGTAATAAAGCTATTTAGCAAAAGCCACCTGAAGGCAGAATGTTTTTAAAAAGCAAATTACTGGTAAGCATATGTCATACATTAACCAGTATTTCTTTAATTAAATTAGAGTAAGTTATGAAAAGGTTTCATTTAACTACAGAAATATTTGGCTAAGGAAGAGAAACAAAAATGTAAGTTAAAAAAAAAATGGTTATTTTATCTTATCTTGCCCTAGGAATCAAACTCAGGACCTTGCATTTGCCAAGTAGGTGGTGTGCCACTGAGCTATATAACTGGCCCTTTATTTTTTTTTCTTTTTGAGACAAGGTCTCACTATGCAGTTCAGGCTCTCCTTGAGCTCACTTTGTAGCCCAGGTTGGTCTTGAACTTGCAATGATCCTCCTGCCTCAGCCTCCCAAGTGCTGGGATTACAGGTGTGTGCCACCACACTAGCTCCAGACCTACTATATCGTTTAGATTTGTCAAGTACAGAATATTATAAATGGCTAGCTCAATGGTAGAATGTTTGTCTAGCCAGCCTGATGCCCTAGTTTGACACCTAGCGCAATCAAAAATAAATATGTAGCTGGGTGTGGTGGCGCACGCCTTTAATCCCAGCACTCGGGAGGCTGAGGTAGGAGAAGCGTTGTGAGTTCCAGGCTGGCTTGGGCTACAACCTGAGCACAAGGCCGACCTGAGCTACATAGTGCGACCCTGCTTCAAAAAACTAGGGCCGGGAGTTTGGCTCAGTGGCTTAAGTGCCTGAATGGCAGGCGTGAGGTTGTGAGTTTGAACACTGGTGCCGGAAAATAAATAAATGAATACGTAAATAAATATTTAAAAGACTTCTAGATATGTCCTAGATAACATTAAAAATAGCACTTATTATTAAAGAATAATATAACAGTAATTAAGAGAACATGAAAAATAGGTGGACCAATCACAAGGTTTGAATAATAGCAGTATTGCCAAAGTATAGACCCTTTATGAAGTTATGTTAAAGAAGCGAACAACAATGGGGAAAGGAGAGGCAAGATTTGGTACTTGTATTAAAAAAACAAAAAAACACCTGAAACTAGCCAGGCATGGTGGCGCATGCCTTTAATTCCAGCACTTGGGAGACTGAGGTAGGAGAAGCGTCGTGAGTTTGAGGCCGGCTTGGGCTACAACATGAGTGCAAGGCCGGTCTGAGCTACATAGTGTGACCCTGCCTCAAAAAAAAATACTAGTGCTGGGAGTTTGACTCAGCAGCTTAAGCGCCTGTCTGGCAGGCACGAGGTTGTGAGTTTGATCCCCGGTGCCGCAAAAAACAAAACAAAACAAAACAAAATACCTGAAACTAAATAGATGCATCTGGAAAGCATTCAAAATCACAGTGTCCAAGATCCATTATTTCCAACCATGCTCCGAGGATGTTAGAATGGTTGCTGAGAAAGGCAGGGAGATATAAGGTCTGTTTTCTTTTTTTCTTTTTTTAAAAGTCTGTTTTCTTTTAATTCTTTCTGTCACATATGAGAGTTTATTATTTTAAAATCCTCCTAAGCTTAAAATGTTACTGCTTAAAATACAATTACAGCTACATGTGGTGGCATACAGTGTATCTGTAATGTCAGTGCTCAGGAGGTTGAGGCAAGAGGATCTCAAGGTTGAAGCCAGCACAGGATAAATAAGTGAGGTTCATCTGGACTATACCAACACAAACTGTCTCAAAATAAATAGGTAAAAAAGAAGTAGGAGGCTAGGAGGTGGGGAAACTCATGGAGACTCTGGGAGACTGAACCTACAGATTTACAAATTCAAGTCCAGGTCAGGCAATTTAGTGACTCAGTGAGATCCTGTTTTGGAAAAGAAGGGCAAAGGCCGAGTTCAACACACTGTGCTGCAGACAGACAAAAGATGGATGGATGGATAGATGGAAGGAAAGAAGGAAGGAAGGAAGGAAAGAAAGAAATTACTGAGTAGTGAGAATTATTTTTGGTTAACACACTTAACATTCTAAAACCACACAATAAGTATCAATATTTTATAATTATTAATTACTCAAGCATTTGCCTATTATAGCTAAATCTAAATGATTTGGTTAAAGGTTAGAAAAATTTTCAACCCTAAATTACAATTTTCATCCTTACATGGTTTTAGAGAACACAACCCAAAGACACCGAACACTTCCATCAGACGAGGGACTTGGGCAGGACACACGCTGACCTAAAGGATAGTGCTCCCAGGACTCAGTTCCATGCTTGGGGGACAGGCAGCCCACTCACCAGTTATAATCAAACCACGAGGCGTAGCTGGGAATAATAATGTGATTGGTTTGCTCGGTGACATTATCTTCACCAGGGTCAACTGACCGACCTTGATCCCCTTTGCTAGGATCTTCGTCTTCCTATAGAAAAGAAGCCAAAGTTCAGAGAAAGAACAACAGAGATGAATAGACAACACTTTAGATATGAGGTCAAATAAAAGGGGGCTAGGTAATTCAATTTCAGAGGCCAAGAACAATTTTGAAGTAAAAACATTTCACAGTTTTTAAGGTACAAAGCAGTCAGCTGACACAGACTTATTTCTGCCTTTTATAGACGAAGGAACCAAAGACAAGTATCTCCTAAGATTAACTAGCAAGTTAAGTGAAGAAATCATCTGTTTCTATCATCAAGAATTCAGCTTTATGGCCCAAATCTCATTCCATGGTAACTTACTTGTCCAGTTTTACCTAGTCACAAACCTAAAGTCCTGCTCCTTCAGTCATCTATGAGGAGGTCAAGCGTTCTACAAGGCAGAGAGACAAGACCGCCTCCCTTCTAAACACTGAGCACCAGGCACTAAGTCTTTCGCACACTACTCGTTTACTCCTTACCACCACACAATCCGTGGGGGAGGAAATGATCCCCTGAGCTAATAAAGTATCAACTGAATGCAAATTCAGTAAGCCCAGCTGGAGGGCCTACACTTGTAAGCACCTTGGTTACTAAAAATTAGCTGATTTTTTAAATCTCATTTATGGAAATCTTGCAAGTGATGACTCTACCTAAAAATCCTTGTTTTACTAATACAGTAATTACAAATTTATTCCTTGAGTCAAATGACAACATGATGCGAGTGAACAATTACTCTTAAATAATATTTCTAACTACAGTTTACGTTCAAACAGGTTCAGTGGTCCTAAAACCAACCATCTCAATCCAAAATGTAACAAATAAGAATACCATACGTAATGCGAAATCTTTTAATCAGTCCGCCTTTTTCTTGGACATTTCATGACACTAAGTATTTTAACAACTTTAGACTGATCATCTCACAGAGTATTTTAAAATCTCAACAGTGTGTGGTAGCACATGCCTGTAATCTCAGCAATCAGGAAGCTGAGGGAGGATTGAAACAAGTTTGAGGCCAGCCTGAACTACACAGCAAGACCCTATCTCAAAACAACAAAACAGAGTATTTTAAAGTCTTTATCTGATTGATTCTTCTTAACTAGATTTTAAGTGAACATTTTTATCAGAAGTACTACAAGAAGCAGTGCTGTTTTGGGCCTATGCCAGGAAAGCACTCCGCCACACAGCTACATCCCCTGCCCTTTTTTACTTTTACTTTCAGGCAGGTTCTTGCTGAATTACCCAGAGTAGGAGCCTCCTCCTGAGATTATAGCTGCAAGCCAAGGTGCCAGGGAGGAAATAAGTTTCTGACATCTAGATGTTTCCCAGTTTTGTATAGTTAAAGCTATCAACCTTTCAGCTGTGGCCTTATTTTTAATCTTATAAAAAGAAAAATTGAAGACTGACTGAAAGTACTGTAGGACAAGACACTAGAAAAATATCTCTAAGGCTTTTAAATTTAAGTTACATAACATGACTTGTATATGGATTCAAATCTCCTATCTTTGGTATTCGAAAAATCTTACAAGTTGTTTTGCTTTTCTATTTTGTTCTCCATTTGCTCTGTATAATGACATCTTTTTATAAAAGTCATGTTTATTAATGAGCACTTTTAGCTAGAGAAGTTTGATTTTAAAGGAAAAAAATAAACCCCATAATACAGTCCCAGCATGGTGGCACATGCCTGTAATCCCAGCAATAGGGAGACTGAGGCAGGAGGATCACTGCAAGTTTGAGGCCAGTGTGGGCTACTAAGTGAGTTCAATGCCAGCCTAAACTGCATCATGAAACCCTATCTCAAAGACCAAAATAACAACAAAAAACCCATTAATACAAGGGAAGAAACAAGTGCATAAGAATTTGGTGAGTGCTGTGGGCTCGGCTCAGTGGTAGAGAATCTGTCTAGCATGCACGAAGCCCTAGGTTCAATTCCCAGCTTTGGAAAAAGAATAGCAACTGGCAAAAAAGGATTTGGTGAAATATTTACCCTGGAAATCTATGTGCATTCCCTGAATGCATATGACACACTGTCAAATGTGAGTCTGGGGCATGACTACGACAAATACAGAAAGAAACAGAAGGAACCCTTTTCAGCATATCATGGCATCTTTCCAAGAAAGCCAGGGGTCAATTACATAACACAGGGGAGCAAGACTGAAACAACGACTTATGCACAAGCAACAGAAGTCAATCCCTGCCTCACATATAACACCTTCTGAGGACGAGACAACTGGTAGGTCTTTTATAGCCAAAATGCTGAAATAAGAACTAAGCAAAAGCGTTGGGGAAAGACAAAAGTGTAATTTGAAGTCTACATTAGCTGTGAACTAAAATTATGTCAAAAAAGCAAGAAACATTAAGGCCAGTCACAGTCCCTGCTCATCTGTACTATCCAACATCACGTCAACAGTGTGGTCAGCTGTGCACCCAAGGGACTGTGGAATAAGAAACTGTACAATGTGAGGGAAGATTTCTATCAATAACATTTTAGACACTCAGAAAAACAACTACTCTAGAAGAGTATTAAACAGAAGACTGAGCTGGGTGTGGTGGCTTGTACCTGTAGTCCCAGCTACTCAGGAAGCTGAAGTAGGAGGATTGCCTGAGCCTGGGAAGGAGGGAGGGAGGGAGGGAGGGAGAATTCAAATCAAACGGGTCTCAAAATAGATTTCGAAGGACACTATCAATTCAGTACTTCTGCTCAGTGCATAGGACCACAGAGGATGTGTTTCTGTGCCAAGCTTAAATATTTACCTTTCCTCCTGTTGTAACGGTTTCTTCATCCTGCTCATCTGCAAAATCAAAACATGTGATTTAAAAACAAATGATTGCTATGTGGTTACCTGAAGTCTTTCCAGTCTAAAAACTGATAATGGAGAGAAAAGACCAATGAAACGAAGCACTATTCAAGCATAGCGAACCTGAACATCTTAGTAAACTATAATTTCACACACAAATACAGAGGTGGCAGAGATTCAAAGTTTAGGTAATGTAAAATTTTCAACAATAAGGAGTTTATAATTAATTACTCCTTGAGCTAATACTGGTGGTGATCATCTTTAACAACAAGTAAGGGTCTTGGTGAGGCCTTTTATTTCCTAAGAATTGATAAAACAAAGCAATGTTTTAGATTACCAGGAAGTGAGTAAAGAAAGAAGGAAAGAAAAAAAGTGGGAAGGAGAAAGAGAAGGAAGGAAATGAATCCCTACAGAGACCTATTTAGACTGTTACTGGCTTCTGAGGATAGGGAATTCCAAAATCTGGATGCCACTCTCATGGAAGAACAAGAGAAAGCCTAAACTGTAAATGAGGCAGCTGATTTCCACAGTGAAAAGCAAAATCACCAATGTAGACAGTGTATGAGGTTACAGAACAAATGATTACCATATGCAGTGCCTGTAATGTTTAACAGTTCTAATCAACAGTTCACTGCTAAGAAGGGTGGGCTTGCTGTGCCTAAGTGTTCATGCAAACAGGAGGCTGATAATGAACAGTCGCCTTCCTTCTGACAACCTGGGATCCTGGTTCACACGAGGTAGCACAGGCTACCTACAATGTCCAGATCAGTAATGAAACTCTGCAACACCCAGACCAACAATGAGTCTTGAGTGTAGACACCTAGGCTTGCTTGGCAGAAACATTGCACTTTCACTGCTGGGGAGGAGCTCCTGCTGTGACCTGATATGCGGAGAGTAGGAGAACGTGCTCACTTCACAGCATACATACTAAAATTGGAACAACACAGGGAACAGTATGAGGAAGCCTGCACCCAGAACCCACTGGTGTTTACTCTTCCTATGGACCGATTATAACTGAGAGCTGTGAGGACAACTATATGCAAAATCCCATTCACGGGTCCTCTCAGAATCTCTACATATGGGGGTGCCACTAAAAAATGGCTTTTACATTTTTAAAATGGTTGAAGAGGAAAGCAAGAGTATTTTGTGATACACAAAAAGTACATGAAATTCAAAATTTATGTCTGTTGTTTTATTAGGATAGCATATCTGTATATATGTATCTCTGGCTACCTTTGAGCTACGATGGGAAAATGAAATATAGAGCACACATACCAGAATGCCAGGAATACCTACTAGCAGGCCCAGTACTGAAAAGATTTGTCCATCCCTATGTTACAGCATATCCAGGATCACAACGGGAGAGCGGCACCACAACCCTGAGTAACTCACAGAGAGCCTACAGCTGGTGAGTCATGTTCCAACGTAAACAGCACAGTAGGACTCAGACCAGGGAACCTGCCTTACACGCCAACAAGAAGGGGTATGGGACAGAACAGAACTGTACCAGCTGCCTTAAAAAGGATATCCACATCTTAAGAGAGAACTAACTGGGCCAGGGATACAGTCCAGTGGCACAGCGCCCGTCTGGCAAGTACGAGTTTCTGAGTTTGATTCCCGTTACAAAAAAAAAAAAAAAAAGAACGAGGACCCTTCAGAGCAAGTGAAGAGGGAAGCTGCTCTGGAAAGGTGACAGTTCAGCTGGCAGATGACCAGTAGGAAGGAAGAGGAGCATCCAGTGTGAGGGAAGCAGCCAGCCCAATGGCCTCCAGCGGGGTAGCCTTGGAGACTTCACTGAGAAGGGGAAGGAAGGCTACCACGAAGGGGCAGGGAGATGGAGAGAAGGGAGCACCCTTCCCGTCGGCAGAGCGCAGAGACATAAAGCACTGGCAGAAAACACAGCCAGGACCTGAGCATGTACTCTGCCATTTAACCGCAAAACACTTCGGAAGAGGCCACCGCATTGCTCCAATCTCATTGTCCTGACCAGTAATCAGGGCCAATGTGGTTTAACAGCGAAGAGCAACACCTGTACTAGGACGATACTGGCAGGTATCGAGGAACAGAGATGGGGACTGAATGCCAGGTGTGTGACGCAGCAACAAATAACTGGTCACAGCAATAGGAACTCAGAGTAAGAAGAGCACAGTACCAGTTACCAAGAGATGCAACCCAGCACCGCAAACATTTCTTCCTAGCAAGTTAACTAAGAGCAAGGTAAGGGGGCCAGAAAATAAAAATTCTGTCCACTGGACATAAGATGACAAATTTCTTTTTTTTTTTTTTTTTTTTGGCGTCACCAGGGATTGAACTCACAGTCTCACGCCTGCCAGACAGGCGCTTAAGCCACTGAGCCAAACTCCCAGTCCTAGTTTTTGAGGCAGGGTCGCACTATGCAGCTCAGGCTGGCCTTGTGCTCATGTTGTAGCCCAAGCCGGCCTTGAACTCACAATGCTCCTCCTACCTCTGCCTCCGAAGTGCTGGGATTAAAGGTGTGCGCCACCACGCCTGGTTAGGATGACCAATTTCTTAAATTAAGCATCTCTATGAGAAAAATAATTTTAATGAATTTTTGTTCCTGAAGTAGTCTCAGTCACTGTTGGAAATTAACACATTAATAGGACAGACACCCTTTTCTGAAAAGATATGTCAATAAAAGTTCTCTTCTTCTTTCACAATGCAGCCCACGCATTCCCAATTGGAATTCCCAATGCTCCTACCTCAGTCAAAGGTCAAAATGAAAGCCCAGGATGACAATTTTGAATTCAAAGACCGTCTGGATGTAACCAAACAGCATTTTTAGCCACAAGATTCCTGAAAGGAAGGCCAGGCGTGGTGGCACACGGCTATAAACCCAGCACTCGGGAGGCTGAGGCAGGACGATTGCTGCGAGTTCGAGGCCAGCCTAGGCTACAAAGTGAGTTGAAGGCCAGCCTGAACTGCACAGTGAGATCCAATATCAAAAAGACCAAAAAAAACCAAAAAACAAAAACCAAAAAACAAAAAACAAAAAAAACCTACTGAACAGTACCACATATATCAAAGCAAAGGGAAAAAAAAATTCAATAGTAACTGACCAGAAAGGGAGAGAGGGGCTGGGGGTTTAGCTCAGCAGCACAAGTGCCTGCCTGGCAAACGCAAGGTCATGAGTTTGATCCCTAGCACCAAACAAACCAACCAAGAAAAGAAAAAAAAAGAAAGACAAGAGAAGAGACAAGAAAGGGAGGGAGTACATCCTATTATACCTCCTATTCAAAACTTACTTTTAGTTGGGCCCCTAAAATTGATTTCCATTGAACTCCATTGATTACCTCATTTAAACTGAAATTTTCCACTGTATTCCAGTTACAGATTGATTCCTTTTCAAAAAACATCCTTAAACTAAACTGTCACTCTGTTTAGCAAAGTATCCCAGTAAATATCATCAAGTTTTAATCTTTTACTCTATCACTTTATTGGAAATACAAAAGAGAAGATAGCATATAATTAACTTTTGCATTGCTACTGATTCAATAGCTAAGTATGATAATAGAACAGGCAACATAAAGTTATGGAGAATGTAAGTGATCAAAGGCCTATTCAAGATATAGATTCCATTAATGATGTTAAAACAAGAAAAGTGTTTTAATGCTATCTTTTTTATTTTTGTTTACATAATACCTCCTTTATACCAATTGTTATCTAAGCAAAAATAAAATCAGCCAACACACACTGCCAGGTCATAAGCCAGGAAATATAGAAATGCAGGATGGATTTATGTATATATTTATTCACTACAGTATAGGGCACCATGTCCAGAACCTTATACATACTACATGAACACTCTTATCACTGAGCTCCTTTTATATTTTGAGACAAGGTCTCACTAATCCCACGGTACACTCAAACTTGCAACCACCCTGCTTCAGATTCCCAAGTAGCTAAGATTAGAGACGTACATTTAATAAAATGAAGTAGAAAAACTCTTCCAAACACCCAATCCTATCTTCCATCAACAATCAATGCAATTGAAACTGGGTACAGAGGCACATCCAACTGGGAGGCTGAGGGAAGTGGAAACGGAAGTCTGCACATGACCACTATAAGCTTTTCAGTGGTAGCACACGCCTGTAAACCCGGAACTCGGGAGGCTGAGACTACAGGTGTGCGCCTAGTTCAAGACCAGCCTGGGCTACAAAGTGAACTCAAAGCCAGTCTGAACTGCACAGCGAGACCCTGCCTCAAAAAGACCAAAAAAAAAAAAAAAAAAAAAAAAAAAAAAAAAAAAAAAAAAAAAAAAAAAAAAAAAAAAAAAAAAGACCAAAAAAAAAAAGGCTCTTTAAATTATTTTTTCAACGTGCAGCTGACTGAATTCTTGTATGCAGAACCCTTGGCTAAAGAAGGCCTACTGTCTGCATAAACTACAAATGTGCTCAAAAAGATAAAAAAAAGATAACACAAATAGTTCCAAAAAAAGCCCACTGTATTTTCAGGTCACAGAGTACATTTTTTAAGTAAGGTATGCAATACAGCATACCAACTATATACACGATGCTGTATTAGATATTTAAGTAATCTAAAATGATTTAAAGTATTAAATCATTGGCAGATGTGCAGAAGGTAAATGAAATTCTATGTCATCTTTTACAAAAGACATAGGATACAAGGATTTGGGTATGCATAGGAGTCATGAGGCCAGTCCCCCCATGGATACTAAAATTTAAAAGGACAGTGTCATTCTCATTTTATACTGCCTAAACACAATAATGTGCCTTACAAATTAATAGTCAAAAGATTTTTTATGTGGTACTGTTCAAGGCCTTTTGTCTTTTTAAGACTGAGTCTCACTGTGTAGTTCAGGCTGGCCTTGAACTCATTTTGTTCTGAAGGTTCAAATTCTGCCAGGCAAATGGTATACAACTATAGTCCTGATACTGTGGAGTCTGAGGCAGGAGCACCTCTGTGAGTTCAAAGCCAGTCTGGACTACACAGTGAGCTCAAGGCCAGCCGGAACTACATAGCAAGACCCTGTCTCCAAAATAACAACACAGAACACAAAAAATAATAAATTTTTTAAAAGATTCAAAACCTGCATGTATGTTATAAAACAAGTATTTCAGAAAGATTGCAAAAGTGTTTTAATTACGACGTATTTAAAACTCAAGTATTCAAGTCTAAGTAAAACATTACCACTCCACTAAGTTTATAGAAAAATACTGATCCCTGAAGAACTACTGAGAATGGAAACAACAGATCACAGGAAATAACATGGTAGCAACAGAACTGTGTTGATACTGAGGGTAGCCACAGGATATGGTGAGGGCAAGCACAGAAACTGAAAGCAGCGATTCTCAGGAAAGAAAGGAGAATCACAGGACAGGATATAGTCAAGAGAAAAGAGAAAACAGGCTACTGTGCTTACCTAGATCAGCTACAGTTCCTCCTTTAACAGGTGTATTTTCGCTATCTTTCTTTGGGTTCACTAGAAGACAAAACAGAAGCATGCTTATTTTTAGAGAGAAAACAGAAAAGAACATGATCAAAAACTAGATGCATCTTACTGTGTCTCCAACATAACTCACTACTCACCTTCCTGCAGAAACCACAAGACCATTAACATTTAAGGGACTATATTCTCTTAATTACTTACTCAAGCAGCAATATATTTTCATGACAGAAACAGACATTCCTGTGACAACATGAAAAGATTGAGTCCCTCCCCCCAAAGTGTTTTGTGCATTTGTTTTGATTCCCATGTCTGTGCTATTAATTCATTCAGATAGATAAAAAGATCTGATATCCTCAGCACTCGGGAGGCTGAGGTAGGCGGAGCGTTGTGAGTTCGAGGCCGGCTTGGGCTACAACGCGAGCGCAAGGCCGGCCTGAGCTACATAGTGCAACCCTGCCTCAAAAAACCAGGGCCGGGAGTTTGGCTCAGTGCCTTAAGCGCCTGCCCTGGCCGGCGCGAGGTTGTGAGTTCAACCTCCGGTGCCGCAAAAAAAAAAAAAAAGATCTGATATCCTTTATACACCCAGAGATGCTGAAAGTTGTTCAACCTGTGTAAGAGTTATAGACATATTATTGATATTGTGCTTATTTCTTAATACTTGCTTTTTATCAAGTAATAGTGTGCCTCTGTGACCATTTTAGGTACAGAGTTTAAACTACAATTCCTTCATTATTATATGTCCACTGCACCCATGGATAGACCATAAATTAACTAGCCCTACAATGATGTCAACTAAACTTATTTTCATTCACATAAAACAATGTGCAGACATTTAAACACGTTTAAGCTATATCTGAATATTTCAGTTTCTGACACAAATATTAATTTTTGTTGGTATTAAAACACCAACAACTTTAAAGCTAAGTATTAGCTCACTGTGCATTTTCTCAATAAACGAACAGCAAGTACGTAATATATGATTGGGAAAGAAGGAATTTCAAACAGGTTAACCCTGAAAGTGGGAATCTATTGATATTTGAAAATTGAGAAGCAGAGTGAAAAACCAAGGTATAAATTATCCCAAGACTGTGCACATCTGTAATCCCAGCAGTTGGGAGGCTGAGGCAGGAGGAGCACCATGATTCAATGCCAGCCTGAGGTACATAGTGGGTTCAAAGCCAGCCTGAAATGCAGTGAGACTTTGTCTCAAAAAAAAAAAAAGGCTGGGTGTGGTGGCACACACCTTTAATCCCAGCACTTGGGAGGCTGAGGTAGGCGGAGCAGTGTGAGTTCAAGGCCGAGGCCGGCTTGGGCTACAATGTGAGCGCAAGGCCAGCCTGAGCTACACAATGCGACCCTACCTCAAAAAACCAGGGCCGGGAGTTTGGCTCAGCGACTTAAGCGCCTGTCTGACAGGTGCGAGGTTGTGAGCTCAATCCCCGGTGCCACAAAAAAAAAAACAAAAAAAACAAAAAAAAAAAAACCCCAAAATGACATGATGAGTATCATTCTTGCAAAGAATACGAACCATTTTTGGGGAGCACCACTTCCTCTATATTGGGTACTGGCGTTGGGTCCTCCATATCCTTGGTAAGATCTTCTTGCTCATCTTCCTCTTTCTGACTTCTGCGCTTCCCATAAAGACTAGCTTGACTAAAACGCACAACATATAAAACATAAAGGAGGCCAATTATAGCTACTCACAACAAACAATTTCTGAACACTATCTTTGTTGCTGTTATACTTCATGCTCAGAGTCAGTTTCAAAGCCAAACAGTAACCAAACAAATTAGACATATTTCTCATAACTAAGCAGCTAACAAAGACAGTTATTGGGTGTAAGAAATATTGGGAGCCAGGGACACAGCTCAGTGGCACAGCACCTGCGCCTGGCAAGCGCAAGATCCTGAGTTCAATTCCTGGAACAAAAAACAAAACACATACTGGGTATGAGGAAGATGTGGTGGCCAAGTGGTTAAAGCAATGGACTGCTAAGAAATATGTACAGATGACCAGGGCCTAAGAAATATGTACAGATGACCAGTAATCCCAGCACTCGGGAGGCTGAGCCAGGAGGATCGCCACAAGTTTGAAGCCAGCCTGGGATACACAGTGAGTTCAAAACCAGCCTGATCCACATAGCAAGACCCTGTCTCAAAAAGAGCAGGGCAAGGTGGTTTCACGAAAAATAGGAAAGGCTAGCTAACCTTGGCAAGGTGGTACACACCTGTAATCCTACTGCCTCAGAGTCTGAGGTAAGAGAATTCCAAATTCAAGACCAGACTGAGTGATTTTGCAAGACATTATCTCAAAATAACAAATAAACAGAACCAGAGGGCTCAGTAGTATAGTGTCCGCCTACCACGCGTGAGGCCCCGAGTTCAGTGGGTGGGACGGCATGGGGGGTGATCTAAAGGCACAAGCAAAGAAGTTACTTAATTGGGGTAATAATAGATAGTAACTGCCAGATGTGGTGGGGCACATCTGTAATCCCAGCACTCAGGAGGCCAAGGCAGGAGGACTGTTGTAAGTCAAAGGCCAGTTACATAGAGAGTTCAAGGCCAGTCTGAACTACATATTCAGACTGTCTCAACACAGACGAAGTAAGACAGAAGAAAAAAAATGTTGAATACACTGATGAGAACCAAGAAAAAGCCGACTGAGATAGCACGCTACACAGAGAATCCCCAGAGATCTCTTTAAACAACACACTGTCATGGCTAAGAATAAAGTACATAAGGTAAAATTTTTTCCAAAATTAAAATCAGGGGGTGATTTTTAAAAGCCCATAAAATCCAAAGGTTTCAGGTAGGTAGAATATTTTAAAAGAAAAGATGCAAAGAAGATGAATAAAACAAAAGGTTAGGAAAACAGATTTCCCTACGTTCATGTTAAATACAACATGATAAGAAAATGTCTTTTCAAATAAAGCAGACATACAAGCTATATACTATATGGTATCTCTCATTTGAGTGAGGCAAAGTACAAAGAGTGCAACAAAGGATGGGGAGCCAAGGATATAGCTCAGTGACCACAAGCGCCTGCCTGGCAAACACAAGGTCCTGAGTTCGATTCCCAGTATCAAAAACAAAGAAAGACAAACACAAAGGATGGTAGATGGGAACAAAGGGATGGACCTGTTTCAAAAAGAAAGTGATCCAAGCCGGGCGTGGTGTTGCACGCCTTTAATCCCAGCACTCGGGAGGCTGAGATAGGTGGAGTGTTGTGAGTTCGAGGCCGGTTTGGGCTGCAAAGCGAGCGCAAGGCCAACCTGAGCTACACAGTGTGACCCTGCCTCAAAAAACCAGGGCCGGGAGTTTGGTTCAGTGGCTTAAGCACCTGTCCAGCAGGTGCAAGGTTGTGAGTTTGATCCCTGGTGCCGCAAAACAAAATTTAAAAAAAAAAAAAAAAAAAAGTGATGCACGGGGATAAGGGTGAGGAGTGAGGAGGGGAAGGGAAAATAAACAGAATAAAGATGGGCCATGTGCAGGAACCTAATAATCTCAAAGAATGTAAACATCATATGCCACAACATGAGCTAATATTAGGAATATCAGTAACAATGAAAATCGGGATACAGGAATTAAGAGAAGGAAAGGAGGGAAAAGTGAAGGGGATTTTAAAAAAGAAACAAACTGCATTGCGTACAATCATTCCCAAAATAACTGTAAACTGCAAGCACTGCAAACACGTACTACCCCAAAAAATGTTACATTAAAAAAAAGAAAATTTTTTTCCTAGTCCTGAGAATTAACTCAGGCCCAAGGCATGCTAAGTACATGCTCACCTCTGAGCTCTCCCCATCCCTCAACTTAACATGAAAAACTTAACATGAAAAAAAGCCTGTCCATTAAAGGCAAAAGTGTCCAAGTAAAGCACAGCCATGATGAATATGTGAGACCCTGGTTCAGTCCCTGCACAGGATGAAAAAGGAGATGCACACACAAGACACTCAACATAACGGGCTTCACCCTTGGGGTGATGGGCAATGGCCACCCCGTGAGTCTCCTGGATGCCACACCTTGGTTCAACAACCACAAGCTGGGCTGGTGTCCTAGGTCAGCTCAGGAGTTGTGAAGGCTTTTCTCACAAAGAACTCTGGGAAGCTGGGCATGGTGGCGCACTCATTTAATCCCAGCACTTGGGGAGGCTGAGGCAGGAGGATCGTGGTGAGTTCAAGACCAGCCTGGGCTACAAAGTGAGTTCAAGGCCAGCCTGAACTGCATAGTGAGACCCTGTCTCAAAAAATAGAGGCCGGGGATTTAGCTCAGTGGTATAAGCACCTGCCTGGGAGTTGTGAGATTCTGAGTTCAGTCCCCAGTACCAAAAAACAATAACAACAACAACAAAAAAAAAAAAAAACCAAAGAACTCTGGGAGCTCTGAAATCTGAACACCAAGTTCAGATTAGAAACTTCAGAAATAAGGTTACCACAGTAACACAGAAAAGACCATTTTTAAGGTTTTTAAGGTTCATGTCACAATACGTGTGGTCTAACAAAAATAACAAAATCAAGCCGGGCGTGGTGGTGCACGCCTTTAATCCCAGCACTCGGGAGGCTGAGGTAGGAGGAGCATTGTGAGTTGGAGGCCAGCTTGGGGTACAACGCAAGCACAAGGCTGGCCTGAGCTACACAGTGCAACCCTGCCTCAAAAAACCAGGGCCAGGAGTTTAGCTCAGCAGCTTAAGTGCCTATTTGGTAGGCATGAGGTTGTGAGTTCAATCCCCGGTGCCACCAAAAAAAAAAAAAAAAAATTTTATGATAATGACTAGCTGGCTGTTTACCACTGAATGAGAAGCAAAGCATTTGTTTTAGTTTTCTACATTCCTCCAAAGGCTCCCCTAAAGGCTCCCATGCGTGATTAAGCATGTTTCTGGGGCCAGGGATGCAGCTCAATGCAAAAGCTCACATAGGATACATGAGGCCTGGAGAAGCACGCCTCCCCAAGCCACAAAAAATGAAAAATTATGAATAAGAAGAATGTTTCTGATAATCTTACCCGTCAGGGACTAACATGATTCAAGACATGTTCAAGGGAAAGAAATGACAATTTGAAAAAGAAAGAGAAAAAATCTGTATAAAGAAGCTAACTGAGCCGGGCGCGGTGGCACACGCCTTTAAACCCAGCACTCAGGAGGCTGAGGTAGGTGCAGCGTTTGGAGTTCAAGGCCAGCTTGGGCTACAAAGTGAGTGCAAGGCCAGCCTGAGCTACATAGTGCGACCCTGCCTCAAAAAACCAGGGCCGGGAGTTTGGCTCAGCAGCTTACGCGCCTGTCAGGCAGGCGCGGGGTTGTGAGTTCAATCCCTGGTGCCGCCAAAAAAAAAAAAAAAAGCTAACTGGATATAAGATGCCAAGTAGATCTTTATAGTACAGCCAGCCACCAATGAAAATTTACTATTATATGAAAATAAATTTCTCAATACATGCTTGAGCAAAAATAACCAATTTTTTGTAAACTCTCATTTTCTAAAAAAAATAATAGCCTTTGACAAATTGTATAAAAATATTTTGAGCTAAACCTGAAATTTTCAAGTCTATTTAATATCCAAAAATAAATTATGAAGTGTACCCTATCACTAATGAGGATGCTCATGCACTCCAGATGAGGCACTGCACAAGTGACTGTGCAGCTTCCTCCCACCCTGCTGTTAGGCCCGCAGGGAAAACCGAAGCCCTCGAGCCAGCAAGGCTCAGGCAGCACAAATGAGTGGGTCGAGTAAAGGCTATACAGTGGCGCCGTGCACAACATGAAACGGCCCCGGGGTGTGTCAGGAGTCAGCCCAATCACACTGCCACCACAGGATACCGTACTACGGTGAGCATGACTTCTGAAAGCTTTCGCCAACTGCACTTCTCAGCACACACTGACCCACAGAGGAAAACACTATTCGAGGTGCCTCTGGATAAAGACAACATAAAATGCTGGCAAGAAAACATTCCACAAGCATCAGCTGTCAAAGCACAACTCCCCGACAAGTCAAAGTCTGACTTAAATAAGTTGGCAGAACTCCAAGCTGAAGCCAAAGTCTCAGAGTCCCCGGAGGCCCGCGGTCTCACCCCTTCTTGCCGCTCTTCTTCCGCGATTCGGCAGGCGTGGGCGGGGGAGGCGAGGGCGAGTGCTTCCTCTTCCGAGCATTAGCTGATGCTTTCCGATCTCTTCTCTCTGGACTTCTGACTGGCTAGGAAGAAGTAAATGCAAGTAAGCATCTGCCGGCTGCCTCAGGTTCTACAAACATTTGCCAAACCCACTCAGTGAGAGGAAATAAATGGCACAAAACTAAGCAAACAAGACCACTAGGCAAGAAGAGACTTATGTGCCCCTGCCTGGTGACGCGTCATCAAGGGAATGCTTGGCAGGGTCCCACAGGGACTCGAGCCACGTTATTGCCAAGACATGCCCAGATCGTGCGTGGTGTAACACAGTGTTCACGTTTTAGTGTTCACGAGATAGAAACACTCAAGGAAACAAGGCTGGACGATCCTGTGAAAATGTACCATTACAGAAGCATCTCTGTGCTACAAGGTGCCCTTGACTAGTGTCTGTCAGGCACTGGGTTTGTCCCCAGCACACCCCCCACACAGGGACACACACTGACATAAAGGTCAGGCCAATATACAAGCCAACTCACTGCAGGACGTAAAAGGATTGGGGCATGCTGTGTGTGTAACAATTACCCATGAATGACAATTACCTGTGAATGTAAATCGTATCTCAAACACGAATTTAAAAAAAAAAATTGGGAGGAGATTTAGGACAGAGGAAAGGAGAAAAATGGGGAGGGTAAGGGACAAAAAAAAAAATTAAGATATGCTAAGGACATGTACCTAACCTTTGGGAATGAAAATATCAAGGAATATAAACATGCATTAAAAAAAAAAAAGAAGAATGTACTCAGTCAAATGCAAAGGTTATGAAAAACAACTTGCAAGTTCTAAAATATTTTTCTTTGAAATAAAAAATACAGATAGTGCAACAAAGTTTTAGCTGAAGTAGTCACAGGGCTGTGAAAGGAATGAAAGATCTTATTTTCCATATTAACAGACGAAAATTGTATTTTCCATATTAATAGACAAAAATCAAGGATCTTTTTTTTTTCCTTTTTTTTGGTACCAGGAATCGAACTCACAACCTCATGCCTGTCAGGCAGGCGCTTAGGCCACTGAGCTAGAGCCCCAGCCCTAATCAAGAATTTTTCAAACAACTAAAATATAAAATGAAAGCAAAATAAATGGAAGTAGCCCCAGGGAAGATTCAGAATCACAAGCCTCTGCTGGGCTGCCACAAACTCAAGCTCAACAGGCTTCATCAAATGGCACACCTAACTTACAGCTGGGACTTGTACAAAACTATGGGCAAACATTTAACTGCTCAAATTTTTTCCTTTTTTTTTGAGATACGGTGTCTCATTATGTAGCTCAGGCTGACCTTGAATTCACTGTGTAGCCTAAGGTGGCCTCAAACTCATGGTGATCCTCCTGCTCAGCCTCCCGAGTGCTGGGACTACAGACATCCTCCACCATGCCAGGCTACAGGACTTCTTAGAGAATTAAAGGTCAAGTATTCGACACTCAGGAAGGACTCAACTTTTAAACCTGAGACCTTTAATGCTACATATTGTTAATGCACAGGGAGCTGTTAGTACAAAGTTATTAAAAGACAGTAAATGAGTTTTTCCAAGGGAAATCAGAATTATATGATGCTATGAAGATATCTGGAATACAAAATGAAAACACAGATGTAGCAAATAAAATTAGCTTGTGATACTGCCACACCTCATGAGCTACTTTAAATCCTAACCACCCTATTGGGGGTGGGGGCTGCCACCTCAGGACGGGGTTGCTACGGGTACTCAGGAACTTGTCCATGGACTCAATGGTTAATAAAAACTGGTGCATATGTAAGTTTATGAGTGATGATTTCATAATATTTGTGGCAAGAAAGGAAAACACCTAGTGGTGAGAAACGTCATCAAATGAAATACCTCTTCATTCTTAGTTGAAATTCGCTGACGAAAACTCACTGGCTTCCTGTTCTCATCCACTTCATAATCTTCTTCATTCATCCATTCATTGAAAATGTCAGTATCCAAAATCCATTTCACGTGAACCTAAAGCCACATCAAAGCATGAGTATCTACATGAATAATAAAATCACTTGAGCTTTTAAAGTACTTGGAAGATGGGCTGGGGATTTAGCTCACTGGTGTAAGCACCTCCCTGGCAGACGTGAGGTTGTGAGTTTGATCCCAGGTACAAAAACAAAAACAAAACCAAAAAAAATCAAAAAAATTAAGCACTCAAAGAGGCAGGGATACAGCACCTGCCTGGCTGGCAAAGGCAAGGTCGTGAATTCAATTCCCAGTTCCAAAAAGTAAATAATAAATTAAAAAAATGAAGTACTCAGAAGAAAAATGATGGTTACTTTCAAAGTCTTAGTTACAAAAAATGGTTAAGAGTACACTACTAGGAATACATACATGACATGTAACTCAGCCTTTTTTTTTTAGAAATGGTCTCACAATGTAGTTCAGGCTGGCCTCAAACCTGTGGCAATCCTCCTGCCTCTGCCTCTTGAGTGTTGGGGTCACAAGTGTGTGCCACCACACCCAGCTACCTATTCTAATTTTTATTCCATTTCTTTTACTGATTAAGAGAGAAACTCCACAAATAGCCAAAACAGTCACTGTTCTAAGCACAAAGGCTGTCCAGAGTCAGGCAATCAACACTACTCTAACAATGACCAAGAGGACACAAACTGGGACCCACTGCTTTCTCCTCGGAAGTACACATGGACCTGTGGTGGGGATTCAGCACTGGCTCCTTCCCACTCCTCCTCTTGTGTTAGTTAATGCTTCTGACACAGAATCATAAAATGGAGAGTCATAAGGAATGGCTGTGCATGCCTATATCTGCACTACTAGAGAGGCTGAGGTACAAGGATGACAACTTCGAGGCCTGTCTAGGCAAATTAGTGAATGCCTATGTCAAAGTATAAAATACACGACTGAGGATGTAGTTTATTGTGAGTTCCTTAACTCAACCTCTTGCATACCCAAAACAAAACAAAACAAAACAAAACAAACAAGAAACAAAAAATACCGGGCTGGGGATATAGCTTAGCGGCTCAAGCGCTTACCTGGTATGCACAAGGCCATGAGTTCGATCCCTGGTACCAAAAACAAAAAAAACCAAAAAGTACTGAAAAACAAAGTCCGGCATGGTGGCACACAGCCATAATCTTAGCACTTAGGACGCTGACACAAGAGAACTGGCAGGAGTTCGAGGCCAGTCTGGGATACACAGTTAAGTTCAAGGCCAGCTTGGAATACATAGTGAGACTTTCAAAACAACATCGACAGCCGGGTGTGGTGGTGCAAGCCTTTAATCCCAGCACTCGGGAGCCTGAAGTAGGAGGAGCGTTGTGAGTTTGAGGCCAGCTTGGGCTACAAAGTGAGTGCAAGGCCAGCCTGAGCTACATAGTGTGACCCTGCCTCAAAAAACCAGGGCAGGGAGTTTGGCTCAGTGGCTTAAGCGCCTGCCCTGGCAGGTGCGAGGTTGTGAGTTCAATCCCCGGTGCTGCAAAAAAAACCAAAAAACCACATCAACAAAAAATTTACGGTCCTCTGAGCATGGTGATGCACGTTATAATCCCAGCACCTGGGAGGCTGAGGCAGGCGGAGTGTTGTGAGCTTGAGGCCACCCTGGACTACATAGTGAGTTTAAGGCCAGTCTGAACTATACAACAACTATATAACTATACTATGTCTCCAAAAATAAATTATATAAATAAACAAACAAACAAGAAACAAGAAAAATTTAGGAACCACTTGTTGTGGTCCATAATACACAGATAAAGGTATTTAAGCCATGGTACTAGCCTAATAGTCCATTTTTCCAAGCATACTCAAAAGGAGGACAAGTATAATTTGGCACTAGAGAATCCTTCCTTGTGTAAGACTGCCCTCCACATCTCAAGTCATAAGGAGGGGCGTGGAGTGCTTGGTTGCAATGAACATTAATATGCCTGGCCAAAAACTGGTAAATATTCTCATGGGAGCCACAACTAGTAAACACAACTATAAAGCCTTCCTACAACACCAAGAAAAAGATATGACAATCACTAGCAGACAACATGGATTTCATGAAAATTTTGTTAATCTAGAATCCCTACTGCTCCGTATTTTTAAAAATGAGCAAAGGATTGTCAAATCAGTTATTCAGGAAAATGCCTTTGACTTACCTGAATGGCACCTATCTGCCTAGATGCCTCTACAAATAAAGTTACACAGTAATGCACATGAACATAAAACATGCTGCCAGGGAAAAAGTAATCCTTATTAAACTAACAAATCTGAACATGCAAATGGAATAAGTAAATAAGCAATATATGAGAAGCTAATTAAATATGACTACTACAGAAAAGGGTGGGCAAGGGATGTAGCTCAGCAATACAACACCTGCCTGGCAAGTATAAGGCCCTGGGTTCAATTCCCAGGAACAAATTTAAAAAAAAAAAAAAAAAAAAAAAAAAAAAAAAAAAAAGGGAAAGAAAGGGTACGGGGATGGAAAGAGTGAGAGAAAGAGAAACAAAGAGGCAATGTTAAAAAATGTCTAACAATTAGTTTTCCAAAGTTTTCCAATTATGTCAAAGTGTATAAAGTTGTCTGAAAAGTAAAAAAGAACTGAATATACATATTGCGTACTTTGTAACTATCCAAAAATCTTTTTAAAAAGTATTTTAAAACAGTATGAAGGCTGGGCATGGTGGCACATGCCTGTAATTCCAGCACACTGGAGGCTGAGGCAGCAGGATCACCATGAGTTCGAGGCCAGCCTGGGCAACAAAGTGAGTTCAGGGCAAGCTTAAACTACACAGTAAGACCCTGTCTCAAAAAACAAAACAAAATACAAAACAAAACCGTATGTGCCAGGTGTGGTGGCACATACCTATATCCCAGCACTTGGGAGGCTGAGACAGGAGAATCACTGTGAGTTCCAAGGCCAGCCTGAACCACAGAGCAAGACTCTGTCTCAAAAAAAAAAAAAAAAAAAAAAAAAAAACTTACAGACCAGCAGCTATTAATTCTGTCAGGCTGGCCTTGACGTACATGACCCCCTTTAATCCTCCTGAGGGTGGGGAAGCAATGGAAGTATCAGTCTCAAGTGTTCCCAGCCAGCACACTAACGTGGTTTCAGTAAGCTGCTTACATACTTACTAGGAGGGAAACTTAAGATTTGCACTGAGTTCTGACCAAGTCTATTACTTTTTCACAAAAACACCTGAGAGAAAAACGCAACTTTAACATCTGTCTTTATGACATAACTGATACAGCAGCCCAAGGAAAGTAATTTTCTACATACGATTATGATAAAATTAATTCCAAAGGTCAAGGGTGTGGCTCAGCAGCAGAGTGCCTGCTGAGCATGCACACAAGGTCCTGCATTCAATCCCCAACACCAAAAAATAATTATTGCACTACTATTATAATTACAGAGGAATTAAAGACAGATATATACACAGGAAAGGAAAAACTAAAAACTAAAGATATTTTAGAAGATAATTTAGAATATTCTGATGACTTCAAGACTGGAAAACACAAAGATGAACTACTAGAAAAATACTTCTAACACACGTAACTAATCACAGCTAGTGCACAGACTATCAAAACGAAGACAATACAAAGAAAAAGCCAAGGGAATAGGTTATCTCAAAGAGGCAACTCATAAGGTCAGACGCCTCACGAAAAAAATGGTAACTAGGAATACAAGAAATACAAATTAAGTTTTTAATAAGATCCTATACTCATCTGATACAGCCTGACTAGGACACAGAACAAACAGAAAACATACAGCTGTAACAAACTAATTTTTCACAACTATTTGGAAAACAATACGGCATTGTTTAAAAAAAAGTGAATGTTTGTATTCTCTCTGACCAAGGGATTTAATTCTGAGAATATAACAGAGCCAACATGTTCAAAAAAGTTTGTAGGCTCCGACCGAGCCCCGGAGGGCCCCGGAGAGTGACGGGCTAGGTCTGGAGACCAAGGCTGCACGCGTGCCCTAGGGGTGGCAGGGGAAGTTTCATGGACAACCTGCACAGGTTCCCAGGCAGCGGCCCTACCCCCACACACTGTACCAGACATTGGCGGAGCAGACACGGGCTAGGGAAAGGCAGCAGACCAGCACGGGAGTGACAGAATGACCGGCTAGGTCTGGAGACCATGGCTCCACGCGCACCCTAGGGGTGATAGGGGAAGTTTTACGGACAGCTAGCACAGGTTCCCAGGCAGCAGCCCTGACCCCACGCACTGTGCCAGACATCCGTGGAGTGGAGATGGGCTGGGGAAAGGCCCCGGACCAACGCGGGCTCACTCCAGAGAAATCACAAGACCCCTGAACAACTCAGGAAAATGCCAAGACGGAATGGTAGAGGGCGTTCTCTGGCCTCCAATTCAAGCAGAGCAAATCGAGGAGAAGCTAACGCAGAAGAGGTCAGGAGGCCAACAATTAAAATCTCTAAGGCGATGACAACTGAAGTGGGGAGACAACTCCATGAAGCTATAAAAGAAATTAGAGCGGAACTGTTGACCCAACTGAGAATAGAAATGAAATACATAAAAAAGGAATCACTAGGCATTTGTAAAGGAAACAGAGTCAGAAAGGTGGAGTGTGGAAAATCAAGAGAAACCGGGAAGGAACAAAACAAAAAAGATTTAGAATGCATGAAACAGATTCAGAGAGACTACCAGGAAATCAGAGACTCCAATGAAAGCTGGCAGAACCACCTGAAGGAAACTAAAGATAGCCTTTCAAACCTGGAAGACAGGCTAGAAGCCTGGGATTGAGAAAGGAAAGATCTCCTAAAAATAGCAAGAAACCTGGAAGTGGCAGTGCAATGGCTGCAAGACAACCCAAGAAAATATAATTTACAAATAAAAGGTGTGAGTGAAAAAGCAGGGGTCAATACAGATCAAATTAAAAGCCTATTTACAGAAATAATTTCAGAAAACTTTCCAAGCATGGGAATAGGAAGAGACTTTCAGATAAGTGAACCATATAGAACTCCAGCTAAACATGACCAAAATATGCCTACACCCAGACATATAATAATCAAGATTCCAGAAATTCAACACAAAAACAAAATATTAAAAGCTATTAGAGAAAAGAGACAGATCACCTACAAAAGAAGGCCCATCAGAATCACAACAGACTTCTCAACACAAACCATCAGGTCAAGAAGAGCTTGGAGTAAAGTATCCCAAGCCCTGAAGGAAAATAACTTCCAACCCAGATTGATGTACCCTGCAAAATTATCTTTCAAAATCAACAGAGAAACAAGATACTTCCACGACGAAGAACAACTAAAGGAATTTATGACAACCAAGCCAACCGTACAAAGAATACTGAAGGACATTCTAGAGAGATAAAAAAAAGTCCACAGCTCCAGAAACAGCAACAGAGGAATATCACCGAGCGGGGCAGACAAATGAATAATCCATCATCGGGATTTGAGTCCAGTATTGTTTTCAATGAGCTGTTTAGTTTAATCTTATTCTACCTCGACCTGCTTAACTTTATTATATATGATGACAAAGACAGCTATTTTAAAGATAACAAAATTTATTAGAGTAGCCGTTAATGATATTCGATCACCTTGTTTCAAAACCAGATATTGCTTTCACTGTTCTGTTTTGAGGGATTTTAACCTATCTTAGTTTGTATTACAACAGACAATATAGGCAACTACCTAGAAGATAATATGAGGCATTATAGAAATCAACGTTGCATTACTATCTCTTGCTTCCATTATTTTATTTCTTATTGATCTTATTCAGTACTATTTCATTCGACTATATTAGGCCAATTGGTAAGGGCAATTATTTTGAAGACAATAAGAGGTATTACAAAGGGAACCAAGGAAGGAAGGAAGGGAAAAAGAAAAAGGCATAGATTTATATGAGGGTATACATAAGATAGTTTAAAAGACTATACTACTAAATGCATTAACTGGTGAGAGAGAACAGTTGATACTCATATGACTAGATCAATCTTACAGGTCTTTATCTGTCAATCTGAGCAACCCCCTTGAAGGTAACGATATACAATGTTACAACCACTGTTTCTGTCTTCTGTGTCCATTTTCTCTTAAATAAAATTCCAATCATATCATTTTGTAAACCTATAATGTTACAGTATCAGGTATGTTGTTGTTATTTGTTGATCCCTTTAGTTTTTTGCTTCTCTTCTTTATGACCATTCTTTTATTCTTTATTAGTTTCATTCTGAACTATCTTGCTTGATTATATTAGACCTGATAATACGGGCAGTTATTTTAATGATAACAAGAAGTATTCTAAGGGGAAAGGAGGAAGGAAGGAAGGGAAAAGGAAAAAGACATAAATTTATAAATAGGTATGCACAGGACAGTTAAAATGACTATATTACTAAACGTATTAGCTATTGAAAAAGAAAAGTTAATACTCATGATTTGATAAATTTTGCATGTCTATATCTGTCATTCTGAACAACCCCTATGAAGGTAATGACATGCAATATTGTAACTACTGCCAAATTTCAACCATCTCATTGTGTAAACCTACAATGTTATTGTATCAGATTTGTTGCTGTTGATTGTCTTTTTTGCTTTTTGTTTCTGTCTTCTGTGTCCATTTTCTCTTAAATAAAAAAATAAATTAAATAAATAAAATAAAAAAAAAAACAAAAAAGTTTGTAGTAGCATTGTTCATAATATCCTGAAGTTGAAAACCACCACACACCCATCCACAGCACAATGACTATACTGTGACATATTTAAAAAAAAAAAAGCTGGGCGTGGTAGTGCACGCCTTTAATCCCAGCACTCGGGAGGTTGAAGTAGGCAGAGCATTGTGAGTTCGAGGCCAGCTTGGGCTACAGCGTGAGCAAGGCAGGCCTGAACTACATAGTGTGACCCTATCTCAAAAAACTAGGGCCAGAAGTTTGGCTCAGCAGCTTACGTGCCTGCCTGACAGGCATGAGGTTTTGAGTTTGATACCCAGTGCCACCAAAAAAATAAAAAATAAAAAAAAAATAAAAAAAAGCTCCACTGATAAAGCTTTTAGGAAATGCCAAATAAAAACAGGCTATGTGAACCTAATACGTGTTTACAGTAAATTTACTGCAGAGGAAAGGTCATCAGAACAGTGACTGAAAGGGCACAGACTAAGCTAAACACAGCAAGTACTCAGAGGTAACGGAATGCTCTAACTAGTACGTGATTCTTTTTATCATTTACTTTTTAAAATGATTAACATTCACAGTTTGAGCCAGGTGTGCACTAGCATTCCTGTAACCCAAGAACTCAAGAAGCTGAGGCAGGAGGATCGCCGTAAGGTCCAGGCCAGCATGAACTACACAGGAAGACCCTGTCTCAAAAAACCAATGGAAAAAAGAAAAAAATTTAGCACTATCTTTGCCACAGCAATCATGCTTCCTTTAGAAAAAAAATATAGATATTTATTTTACAAGATAATACCGACACTGAAAGGAGGAACTCCAGTTTAAATCTTCTGACAAATGGCATATGGTTAGCTCGTACTTGCCCTTCATTTCAAAGGTTAAGATTTTGTGGTATTAATTCTAATAATATTCTACTGTAAAAAAAATACAGGTTCGAGAAGAAGAAAATGTAACATATCTGATTTTTTAAAAAGAACACATCGAGCTGGGCGTGGTGGCACATGCCTTTAATCCCAGCACTCCAGAGGCTGAGGTTGGAGGAGCGTTGTGAGTTCAAGGCTGGCTTGGGCTACAACGCGAGCGCAAGGCCGGCCTGAGCTACATAGTGCAACCCTGCCTCCAAAAAAAAGGGCCAGGAGTTTGGCTCAGTGACTTAAGTGCCTGTCTGACAGGTGCGAGGTTGTGAGTTCAATCCCTGGTGCCGCAAAAAAAAAAAAAAAAAAAAAAAGAACACATCCATTCATTTTTAAAATAGATAATGGTAGCCATGAATTCTAATACTATTCTATTTTTAAGAAATAATAGCAATACAGTATTTACAATGTAGTGAAAGTAATATATCTAGCAATTGTTTCAGCTTCTAATGAAAAAATGGTGTATGTCTACTAAGTGTATAAGGTAGTTTTCTTCTCTGTTTTGTATCATCAACAAACCTACACAGCAGTGAGCTGCAGGATTTGGAACTGCTTTACCATCCGCAGGGCGCTGTTCAGTGCACTCCCCGAAGGCCTGGAGACGCAGCTAGGAGCAGTGCGGTCTGCATGCGCCAGGGCCGGGCCCAACTCTCACACCCCTCCCCCACAAAGGTCAGTCTAGTTTCCTAAAAACAAAACAAGTGTAGCACCACTTTTCTCATTCTTTTCTAACACATTTTTACCTGCTATTCAAGAATCATGGACAGCACAAATGTAAAAGTCACAGAAATGTCACGCAAGTGGACAATTCTCATACTGGTTCTCTAAAAGCAGGCATTGTGCTATGGCCCTGAAGCAACACCTACGGTCTTTTGGGGGGCATGGGGATGGATCCAGGATTATTCCACTGGGCTGCAATCCTAGTGTCCCCAAACTTAAAAAGATAGGGTACTGCTATATTGCTCTGGCTGTGCTTCAACTTGTAACCCTCCTGTCTCATCCTCCCAGAGTGGTAGGATTACAGGCTAAAAATTCTCAAATTTACACATGAAGAATTTTAATTTTGAAAAGCAAATTAAATGTAATACTCCTAGTACTTTCAAATATGAACACAGGGCTGGGACACAGCTCAGTTCCTTTACACGAATGAGGCTCGAGGTTTGATCTCCAGCAACAAAAAGGAATAAAATGTAGGACCCCAGCCTGAGCAACTTGGTGAGACCCTGTCTCAAAATACAGAAAAAAAAAAAAAGGGCCACGGCTCAGTGTGAATGCCCTGGGTTCACTTCCCACTCTCACAAAAAGCAGGCAGGGATGTAGGAAGGAAATTATTTCAATTAAAAGCACTGTTACCAGGTGTGGTGGTATACACCTGTAACCCAGTATTAAGAAGTCTGAGCTGGGCGTGGTGGCGCACGCCTTTAATCCCAGCACTCGGGAGGCTGAGGTAGGCGGAGCGTTGTGAGTTTGAGGCTGGCTTGGGCTACAACGCGGCGCAAGGCCGACCTGAGCTCCATAGTGCAACCCTGCCTCAAAAAACCAGGACCGGGAGTTTGGCTCAGTGGCTTAAGCGCTTGCCCTGGCAGGCGCAAGGCTGTGAGTTCAATCCCCGGTACCGCAAAAAAAAAAAAAAAAAAAAAAAAAA
>RJWM01017522.1:0-42945 GCA_004363535.1 Dasyprocta punctata | reverse complement strand
TGACTCAATGTCAGACAGTTACACCATCTGTAGAAAAACATTTTATAAATTATCCCTTTGTTCTTAGGGAGTTTCTGTACTTTGTTTACTAATTTTGTGCATGAGAAAGAAGGAAAGAAATTCTCCAAACTGTGTCAGAGCACAAATTAACACAATAGTTCCCAAGAAGCATTAACCCATTCCACAAACCCAATTTCTAGGCTGCGACCTTTTCTCAGAAGACACTCTCCGTATTTGGATCTTGTCAACAGAACACGGGTCTGTGTTTGGACCTTGTCAGCAGAACACTTGGTCTATCTTTTCTCATGCTGGGACTTTGTCAACAGAACATGAGTAGAAAAGGGCGCAGCATTTCACTGTCTACTCCCCTTCCCTTCCAAATGGGTCTTGGATTTACCCAAGGGGTTAATGTACTGGGCACCAGGCGTCAGCTTCCCAGACTCCTTTGCAGCTGGGGAGGCCATGGCACCAGTAATACTGTTGAAGTTAATGTTCCACAGCTTCAGTGTTTGCGACCTGCAGCCTTCACTGGCCCACGGCCGGAAGATGGGGAAAGAGGGCCGCCCCTGCCTTCAATCAATGTGTTTACCCAGGTAAAACGCAGGGAGTTAACCGCATCCTTAACCTTCTCACTCTTCTCCCTGCACTCTGAGTCTGTGTCCGGGCAGGAGAGCCTGTGTGTCACAACCCACAAAAACACAACGCAGGATGTAGGAAGGATTCCTGGTGGGGTTCAGATCTCCCTGAAGCCACTGAAGAGAAGAGTTATTTCAATGGGAGGATCTGAGGCCACATCATAGGGGACTTGGGCTTGAAGGAGGTGGGGGGCAGCACAGCCGGAGAGGGAAGCTTGATGGGTGCCAAGCACAGAGGTGGGGTGGAGGGAAGCGGGTGGGACCCGATGACTGGGTTTGTGCACGCATAGCATGGAGGGGGGTCAGGCTTCAGTTTTTAAATCAACAACTTTTCCCATTTGGGAGAGTCCTGTGTCTTTCTCATTCCAGTAGCATCCTCTCATTCCCTCTGGCCACCCCATAGCAACAGAGGTTCTTCTGTGCCTGTGCCGCTGGTTTAAAACTTCCCTGTCCCAGTGTCACGCTCCATCCTGATTCTTCTCAGAATCCCTGAAAAGAAGGCAGAGAGTTGGGTTTCGCTTGGGGAATACCCACATGCAGGTTAGTTAAGCACTTCAGTTCCCAGCGTGCTGTTCCGCCTAAGCCACAGCCCGCTAGTCTCTCTCTCTCTCTCTCTCTCTGTCTCTCTCTCTGTCTCTGTCTCTCTCTCTGTCTCTCTCTGTCTCTCTCTCTGTCTCTCTCTCTCTCTCTCTGTCTCTCTCTCTCTCACACACACACACACACACACACACACACACACATTTACTTTCTCTCCCATGAGGAGTCCGTATCTAGTGCCCAGCCCCCAGCTTTATCCTTTGCAACTTCACAAAGAAATTCAGAATTTCCTCTTTCTGTCTCCCTGGAAGAAAGATTCATTGGCCTACTTGGGGCCAAGTAGAGGCCCATGGGCCCCCAAAGTTACCAGATGAATCATGGGATTTGGTTTCCCTTGGTCCTGTTCCTATGAGAGGGAAGTAGCGGAGGAGCAGGGTCCCAGCTGCCTGTGACACTTACTTTCACCCTTCCTCACTATCCAACACCACCTCCAGGGCAACTGCAGCATTGAAATTTCTGAGTACTAAACGATTCCAGATGTTTGCATGGTCGACTGTCTTTCCTTTAACACTGAGTTCCGTAGCCAAGGCCGCAGCCCTCCTGCTTCCCGCCTCCCTGCCCTGTTCCCTGTGCTTGCTCCCTGCCCGGCCCCTGCCTGGGTTGTGCTGACCCAGGCACCCTGCCCTACCCTCTCTAACCATCCATTATCAGCTGCCGCCTTTACTTCTTTCTCATTTCCTGCCTATGCCTCCTAATTAGCACCTTTTCTACAGCCCACTAAGTCACAGTACAATGGTGGCAGACATCGCATTATCATGCTGCCTCGTTAACTAGATGTTGGACCTACCTTTTTCCAGTTGGACTGCAGGTCCTGTGAGAAGGATCTTGTTTTTAACTCTTTCTCCTCTCATAAGACCAAGTGCACTGGTTAGGTTTTGCTAGCTCACAAGCCATCTTCTAGCTCAGTCACATGAAAGAGCAGCCATTAGTCTCAGCTCCCACTCACATGGCCGGGCTGGGCTGGGTGGTTCTGGGGACCTGAGCGAGCTTCGCTCATGCACCTGCAGTCAGCCTCCTTCATCCGGAACCTCCACTCCCAGGAGCTGTTGTTGACTGAAGAAAAGGTGACTGGGGCTGCACCGTCCCTCTCCAGCAGGTCAGCCTGGGTTCATCTGTGCACGGGGAGTGGAGGTCGTGTAGTGCCAGGTCCCCTGGTGTCCCACGCGCCAACGCGCATCACATGGTCAGGCCAGAGTCAGTGCAGGGACTGAACAGTGATGTGGATGTTAGGAGGAGGAGAACCTCTGCTCATTCTCCCAATTATACAGATAAGATACATCGCAAAGTCTCTATGAACATATTATCTGCCTGCCCAAATTGTGTATTTTCCTTTTTAAAAAAAAAACTTAGCTGTCAGTCTCTCTTCTACTAGAAACCCAAAATATAAATAATTTAAAGAATAAAATGAAAGAGAGATGATGGAAAATAGGGACGTAGACTTTGTGGAGATGGGCAGGGGACCGGGGAGATGAGAGAGAGGGGAGCAGAGGGAGAGGTGGCCGAGATGCAGTGTGGGTGCGCAGAGTCCTGGCACAGAGGTCTGTGTACTGCAAACATGTGCTGCTGAAAGAGGGAAGCTGTCAAAAATTTAGCTCTTAACAATGAGAGATGATTCTCTAGAAACCTTACCCTATGTCCTATTTTTTACTGGACCTCTCTCTCTCTCTCTCTCTCTGTCCCTCTCTCTCTCCAGCACCCCTCATTTCCCATTTGAACCTCTCCTGACCCTCTCTTTAAGTGATTGGAATACGGGTACCACTTTGAAGTTGGATCTGTACCATAGGCCTGTGTGCACGCGTGTGCACGTGCGTGTGAGTGTGTGCTTGCATGCACATAAACCTGTGCGCACATGCATGGTAAATAGGAAAATAAGACTCTTTGTTGGGATTTGTTTTCCTTTTACCTAAGATTCCATGCTTCAGACATGAGTCACATAAGAATGGAAATAAACTAACCACTGAACTTTTTATTTATGCTAACTTTCTCCAGGTTCCATGCTAGGAGAAGCAAAGATTTCAAGACTGGTTGGACAAGGCCTTAGTGATTGAAGCACACATTTCCTGCTCCTCCCTGGAGCCACATTCTGGAAAGCCACTTTGAGGCGGAAGTGCTCACACAGGCAAAGCATTCCACCCCATTACACTTCCCAGCCAGTGATGTGGCCATCTGTCTTCATCTGTGATGTCCGTGCCTGCTGGAGAAGGACACGTTTGCTAATTCACGTTTCGGGTCACAAAGCCCTTCATCCCTGTGGCCCTTTTTGAAGAAATGTGCTATGCATCCAGACCTGTGTTTAGAGGGCCTGTATCAAACTGCAGGTCTTTTGAAAGAGGAGGCCAAGTAATAGCTTCAAATTGGCCTTGCAAAGAAGACCCAGAGATGCAAAACACCCGTGGAGTGCTCAGCCAGCCACTGGGGCTGCATGAGGTCCGATTCTCATGGAGAGATCTCTTCTCTACCACTCGGATTACACGTTACATCGTGGCAGTGTGACTGCCCTAATAAAACCTTACTTCCATCTTTAACTGTGAGAGTGAAATATAAAAATCTTCTCTCCTCACTTAAACATCCCCATTACTATCAGTCAGACTTTGCTGCATCGCAAACAGACACTTGGAAGCAAATTTAGCTCTGGTTTCCAGTCTGTGGGTCGCTATGTCTCTGCCACGCTTGGCAGGAAATGGCCAGACTTCGCTCAGGGTCGCAAGCTGGCTTTATGTCCAGCCCTCAGGTTTCTCTGTGGCCGGCTGCTGGTGCGATGCTGTTCTCAGGAGTTGGGAGGAAGGATGCTCAGCACGCTTAAGGGCCCCATTTCATTAATATCCCATTCCCAAAGCAGGTGATGTGGTTCAGGACCAGACCTGGGAGCAGGAATGTGCTCTAGCCCACAGAAAGCCGTGGCAATGGCAGGTCAGTGACTCCCGTAACTGGAACATGGTGAGGATGTGGAGAACAGAAATCCAACTGGCCTCTCCATTCTCAGCCTCAGTCAGCTTCCTCATGAGACTCAATTGCAGCCCTTCCATGGGTCTCTTCTCAACCCGTGTGGCTCTGTCTGGCCAGGTTGGTGAACTTGGGTCCGTTCTCACTTGTGGGACTTTTAGTCTGTAGGAGACCCACTCAGTGGACTGTCAGGCAGTTCCCCCCAGCCACTGTGCGCGTTGGCTGCTGATTGCTCAGGATTGTTCCCTTCCCTGGAGCCAGGGGCAGAAACAACATCTCTCTGCTGAGGAGACATCCTACGCTGGTAAGGGAAGCAGAGACATGGCTGATCTATGTGGACTACAGAAGCCAGCCCCGCTGCCCCAGGGCGAGGACAGTTTAGCAGTATAATTTATGCTCTAGGGACCTGTGAGTCAGGCCATGGCTAAATCTTCCTTGACATCACGTCCTTGGTTGTCTGCCTCTTTCTCCGTGCTGCTTCTCAAACCCTGCAGTTCCCTCCTGAGGGAATAGCTTCAAAAAAAAAAAAAGTCACATGCATCAGGTTCTTTTCTTGGGCTCTGCTTCTAGAGAAACTGACCCAAGATAATGCTCATCTTTTGGTATCCTGTCTAGTGCCTGCTAAGGGCTCTGCACACTTTCCAAACTGTAGCTACGCAAGGGATGAATAAAATTTTGAAAGTTTTCTTTGCCCAGGATGGAGACCCAGAGCCTCCTCAAAGACTCACCCAGCGGCACAGTCATCTGCTGTGTTCACTCCTCTGTGACGACACAGTGTCGTGGTCTCTTCTAGGACAATGATGTTTGAACGACGAAGATATTCTCCTCTACATCCCGAATAGTATGTGGTAACAGTTGTGACTTCTTACAGGCTTTGAGCTGTGGCTTACACGGTGGCACTTTCTAGCAATGTCCTGAATGTGCAGTTTGTTTCAGGTAAGATAACGGGACAGTTCATAGCTATATGACATTTCCAACCCAGGAGCACCATGGGGACAGTTTGCACTCATCCCCTGAGCTTGCTATGTGACAGCCACCGTGCTCAAGCTTCTGTGTGTGGTCTGCAGATTCTGACAGTGCCTTTATGATTTCACATCCCCTGCCTCCTGGTGACTATGGAAGCTGACCCGCCAAGCTGTCTTGAGGACGTTTTCCACTACTGACTTCCATCCCAGAAGGTAAAGAGAGAATGTGGAGGAATTGGCCTAAAATTGTGTAATCTGGGAAGACCAGCTGGTCTGTCAAGGCAGTGAGATCCAGGCTGTAGCATCTGGGCCGGAAAGTCCACAGCAGTCAATGTAGTCGTGCGAGCCATACTGCGGTTCGGTTTGTTTTCTGCACAAGTAGGTCACATCATTTCTCCAAGACCCATTGGTTTCACTGATTCTCCTAAAAGTACAAAATGTTCCCATTTCTTTTTCCTTTTGTGTCCACATTCTTTCTCCAGCTTCTTCTTCATGTTCATATTTCTGCCTTTCTTCCATAAATTGCCTGGACTTTGGGGCCTAACCCGAATTTAGAGGAAGATAGACTGAAGAGATAAAAATACTCACCTCTCTCTGACACCCAGGAAAATGTGGGGTGACAACTGCGATTTTCTGCAGGGCTGTGAGCTCCTGGTTGCATAGTGCTTATTAGCAGTGGCCTGGTTCTGAAATTAGAGTTCCATGGGTTTTTTCCATATCCGTGTCTTACACTGGCACCGTGTTCAGTTGTATAAATCTCCAGCAACTAAATTCTGCTCTGCTATTCCCCAGGCTGCTCATTTATTATTAATTATGACCATTATTTATACAGTACTGGAGAGTTTTACATCAAAGCTGAAGCCAGGCTGGAACATAAAGCAATACAAGGATCTGCTCAGCAACAAAGAGCACCAGGGGTCAGTGGTCTTGTCTCTCCCCTCTGCCTCCATATCCTGCCAAAGGCAGAGGTGACATGAACAGGTACAGGCAGGAATCTGTGGGAGGAGCAGGTCTGGCATAGGTTTTTATTCTCTGGCAACGTTCCCTGAGAAGCAGAGCAAGCACTTGGAATTCTGTGGCTGGAATGATAGATCAATTTTACCTGGATATATCTATTTATTTGACAGTCAATCACTGAGTTTGATTATATACTGGATATAGGGAATAGAAATGCACAAAGCAGATGTGGTTCTACCCTTCTAGAACTGATGTTCTGGTTACATTCAAGGTCAAACCTGAGACTGGGACAGGGTCTGGTGTGGGGTAGGGCTTGGTGACGGAGCAGGACTGCCAGGGAGACAGGACTTGGATAAGGAAGCAGACACTCACCAACAGCATAAACAGTGTGGATGTCCTTTCTCATGGAGAGCTGTTACATCTCAGCACAGTACTTTTCTAGCCCAAAATCTTTTCAGCCCTGATTTTGTCTGAGAAGATGAACTCGTAACAGTGTACTCCAACTCAAGGCAGAGTGGCACCCATCGTGTTTAGCACACACTGCCCTGGTTTTCTCCATACCAGGCACTGCTCTGATGGTTTTCAACATGTTAACTCATTAACTTGTCATGACAACTTCTCTCCATAGGCACTGTGACTGCTTTCATCTTGTAGGTGGGTAAACTGATGTAGGAAAACACCTATCTTGCTGAGCTATGCAGGTGGTAAAACTGGACTCTTGTCAAACCCAGGCAGTCTGGATCCAGAATGATCTTCTCAGCCACAGCACACTTTGGCGTAAAGATGCTATGGCCTCACCCTTGCCTCATCTCACACTAAATCATCCTTTACCCCAAAAGAATGCATTGAATGTTGACTACACACCTCCCGCTAAGAGCACAGAGACAGAAAGCAGACTGATGGGGACCAAAAGGTTGTGGCTCTGGACAGAAGAATGGAAAGGAACTGTTTGGTGGGTGGGAGTTTCTGTTGGTACCATGAGAACTGTTTTGGAACCAAGTGAAGGTTCATGGAGGAAATGCCACTGTTACAGTGATTTTTATGTCACATGAATTTCACAATAAAAAAATAAAAAAAGAAGAAGAGACATGGAGAGGCAAGAGCAGCATGGCCCTTCATCCTTTTGCAGCTGGGATGGATGTTAACAGAACCTCACCTGAGTCATTGGTATAGCAGCGGAGATCTGGGGGAGTCAGGGACTGGCTCATCCTCCGGTCAGGGAAGCTTTCACTGAGGGTTTTTATTTGAGCAAAGCTTTTCCAAAGATCACAGACCCAGGAGTCTATGGGAGTAATGTAAATATGTTGTTAGGGAAAAGGTAACATGATGTGGCCAAGATTTTGCTAAGCTGGAGAACCCATGCCCCTCCCAGGGATACTCAAAATTAAAAATTTAAACACTACGGTGAGCAAAGAAATGAATGGATTGGCTTGATTTGCAGCTGGAAAATTTAGTAGGAATGATTTTTATCCCCAGTCTTAAAAGTTGGAGGCAGTTTTAATGGAAAAAGTCACTGCTCGATTGCATGCCTGAGTCTGAACAAATGCCCCCCAAAGTCCTGTGTTCAGAGAGGGGCCCTGGTCAGAAAAGGCAGGTGGCAGGGGATGTGATGTGGAAAGCTCCTTCCTTCTCTCTCTGCTTCCTGGCTGCCATGCTGACAACAGACCTCCTCTACCATGCCATTCTTCCTCTCTGTTGTTGCCTTGAAGCCTGCTAACCATGAACTGAACTCACTGAAGTTATGAGCCAAGTTAAACCTGTACTCCTTTAAATTGTGCTTGTTGGGTATTTCGTCCAGCAATGGGAAAGCTGACTGATGCAGAAAAAGGCAGAGATCAGACAGGGAATAGTGGAGCATTTTTCAGCTCTTCAGGCAGCCAGGCATAAGCCGGCTGTGGACAAGTAGGACAGCATTTTGAAATCACCCCAGCTGATGGATGGTGTGCATACATCCCCCTCCTGACCTGATTCAGGGCTGCTCCCTGGTCCTGAGGTGTAGCAGGCACAGAGACTTTTCTTAGTGAGAGGAAGTCCTCAAGGATAGAAGTGCAAGAGCCAGCATCATACACTTCCTGGTGCACACATGTAGTCAGGGTGGGGGACACAGACAGGGCCCTGACCACATGGGATGCAGTGGATGTTCTTGGTATGGGAGAAACTGGAAGTGGCCACAGAAAGTAGAGCATGCAGGACTTGTTGGCAGAATGTCAGCTCTGGGTACGGGAAGGAGAGAATGTCCATCGGGTGTTCCCAGGGCTTTGATCCTGTTGAGAACTAATGTGTGGCTATGCTTCTGGTTCAGTACTGAGTCTGCAGTGACTGATGGCATCCTGATCAACCTGCTCCCTTGAACTTCACCACTCCCAAGCCTGGTTCTCCAGTTCCTCTTTGCCTCTGTGGCTTTCCTGAGATCTTTCCACAGAAGCTGCTCCTCCGCTTAACTGACCAGAGTCCACTTCTATTCTTTTCCATTGAATATGCCACTAATACAGGTATAGGAACAGGGACCCGCTTCACAGGACAATTAGGCTGTTTCAGGGTGTCATAGCATTGATACAATAAGAGATCCAAATAACAGTGGGAATGTAACAGCAAACAGTAACAGCAGACAAGGTCTAGAGACAGAGCATGAGAATTTGACAGACAGGAGACACAGACCTTGGTGCATCCAGATAGGATGTCATCTGGGAATAATTCTTGCATGGAACAGGGACTTGGGCTCACAAGAGGTATCAGAAGATGATGCATCTTTAATCAAGATTGCTCATGATAAAAGGCCGGTAGAAACACTGCAATCAGCCTCCCAGAGGGACCTTGAGTTGGTAATGAGACAGTGCAGGTCCATCATCCTCCATCCATTTTCCTCGGAAACCTAAATGGGGCATTGCTGGCATTTCCAGCTTCTTTATTAGTGCTTTGTAACTAATGCATTAAATAGTTTTTGATCCTGGCTTCCATCTCTTTGGTGTTATGTAGCCACCATTTCAATTCTCTGTGGCTTAAACCATGTTGATTTAAAGAAAGCAATAGGGAAGGTTTAGCAAAGTACCTTAAAATCAAACCACCACTCCTTAGATGGTGCAGGAAAGACCACCATTATAGTGTCAGGGTTCTTATTAGCTCTCCCATTGCTGGGATACAATACCCAAAACCAACACTTAAATGACTCATGGTTTCAGGGAATTCAGTCAATGGTTGGCTGACTCCACAGCAAGACTGGATGCAGCATCACAGAGCTGCCTAGTCCATGGTGTCCAGGAAGCAGACCAGGGGAATAGCACCAGAGAATGGGACAAGGACCAAACCTGAGGTCACACTTCTGTGATCCACCGAGACATTACTAATCCCTTCGGTGACTCCCAAACCAATCAAGTTTAAAGTTAAGCTTAGCCATCATGAAATTCCAAGCTCCAAAATGCAAAAAGCCACCCAGAGTGTTACCTGAGTAATGCTTAAGGTGCCACTGTCATCATTTATAGAGTAATGTGAGTAAGACCTGGTAGACTACTACAAAAGTAGTAGTGGTCCTATGGTACATGGGACAATGTTAATTAGATTAGATTAGATTGATTAGGTTAGAAATTGCTGAAATAGATTTTAATGTTCTCACCTCAAAAGATAAATTAATAAGCCAATAGGTATGTTAAAGAGCTTTATTGAAACTTGTTGTCAAAACATCACATTGCATCCCATAAATATACAGAGTTATTACTTGTCAATTAAAAACAAATTTTAAAAACATTTTTCAAACCCCTCAGTCAGAGAGTCCCAGGTGTCGGTGTGGAGGTTGCTCCTGGAAGAACGGCTGGGACTCTGGTAGCTTCTGACGCAGAGCATGGAGGTGAACTGAGCCTGTTTGTGGTGTGTGGGGCTCTGAGCACACGATGATGTTGTCCAAGTTCCATCCTCAGCCTTTTCCACCATTCTTTTCCGATGCCCCAGCCAGCAGCCCTAACGCCCGTCCATCATAAGCATGGAAGGCTCCTTCTCATGTGCTAGGTAGGCACTGGTTTATGCTCTTTCCATTCATCAGCTACTTCTTTATTCATTCAAAAAATACAGAACATCTCCTGTTTCTAGAAGCTGCAGTAGATTCTGGGGTGGGGTGGGGAAGATGTTCAGCAAAACTGAGCCCTTCTCTATATTTCAAAGAGGATAGACAAGGGGTAAAAAGAATGAGATGTACAATCATATGAATAAATCCAATTAGTGGGCTGAGGGTTCTGACAGGCAAGCTACACCTCATGGAGACCTGGTTAGTTAGCAGTTTGTACCAAGGAAAGTGAGATATAAACTGAGACTTGAAGAATGAGAGAAGGAGAAATAAATTGAGAGAGAAGAAGCAGAGTATTTCAAGCAGCAGTGATGACAGCTACAAAGGTCTCAAGGAAGACAGCGCATGGACAACCAAGGGAACCAAAAATGGAACGTGATGACTAAGACAGGGGTGAGGTCAGAGTGGTAGAATCTAGGAGATCACAAAGGATGCATGAAAGTCAAATGCAGCCATAAGTCACTAATAAGGTCAAGCCACAGCAAAAGAGAGGGATGAGAGTGTAACTATGTTCTACAAGATTTTTCCAGAGTCCAAAATAGTTGGATTCAGTTTGGGAGACCAGTGAAAAGGCTACTGCAGAACCATGCCAAGAAGGAAACATAGGTGGGGGACACTGGCAAGAATGGGAACGGGGAGGCTTGAGGAGAGTGGGAAATCTCAGGAGGAATGACACATTCGTGGACGTGAAGAATGGAGGGAAACAGTTGTTAGGAAAGATGGTGCCTTATGTCATTTATTCAAAACAGACAGGAACCATTCATTTGTTTAGCCCTAACTCAGCTTCTAGAGATGGAGACAAATATCATCCCACTCATTTCACGAACAAGAAAATAGGGACATGGACATGGCTAACGAGCAGCCAAGTCGGGACGTAAATGAAGGACTGGTAGGTATCCCACCCTGTATTCTCTCCCCCTCTACATGGTACCTTCGCTAAGTCCTGTCCTGCTCTGCCACTTTCCATGTAGGTCCTTTGTGTGCCCCTTATGCTTTCTCTCCAGTGAAGTCATTCAGCCTCCATGTGGGTGTTATTATTCCCTCAGAAACTTGCTCCATACTGGGCACCAATCAGTACAAGTAATCTGTGATGACAGGGGTAAGACAGATTCATTTTATCTCAGGCTTTCTGAATAATGCCTTTGCTCAAGTGTTCAGCAGCATTCAGCATTCAGGACTCTGACGCTCTGGTGTGGTGGATTGTGATCCCACTAAAACCCCACAGGAATGATTCTCCCTCCAACTCGTTCCATGTTGCTGGCTCTGGTGGGCAGGAAGGGTCAGAGTCCCCAAGCAAACTGACTCTGCCCCTAACAGCAGGCTCAAGAAGAACCAGGATGAGAGAACTGTGGTGCTATTCTGTGCACACCTCTGAAGAGCACATCTGGAAAGGCACTTGGCTGGACGAGGACCTGCTTTCAGCTCCTGGCTGGCTCTCAACTAATAAATCAGGATTATTGAAGGGAATGCAGACACCCAGTGTCTACTTACAACAACTTTTATTTTTGAACATGGTCCTTTGCATCATGAAAAACTCAAACTCACCGTCAATAAATCAATATATTTGCATTCTACACTCAGGAAGTTTAGTTTTCTTTCTTTTTTCTTGGGTGTCACCTAAAGTGAGCAACATAAGACACAGAAAGTAAGGGCATGG
Organism: Dasyprocta punctata; assembly: GCA_004363535.1. NCBI lineage: Eukaryota > Metazoa > Chordata > Mammalia > Rodentia > Dasyproctidae > Dasyprocta > Dasyprocta punctata. Next base: position 31,137 of record RJWM01017522.1, on the reverse strand, counting down.
TCCAAATTAAGGCAAACTCGTATAGACGACCCAAACCTGTTAACTCACTACCACAGATACTGGGCAACTCTTGGTTCAAGCACTGTATTTTCTCTCCTGTGGACACTGGCCCACAGGTGGAGGGGCTCTTCCTAAATAAGTACAGCACCAAGCACTTACGTGGTCACTCATAGTCACATAGTAAGAGAGTGTTTATGCCTCATCGGCACCCTGTTTTACCAAGTGGGTTAAATCTCTCAGCATCACTGGTACACAGTTGATAGAGCACCGAAGAGCATTGTGTCACTGTGTCCAATAGTCACTGCCACCTGAAACATTCAGCCAAGGACCCAGAAACAGGTGTCATTGAGATGGAACTTCATTGGGCTGCTTGCTTTGAGTGTGTAGATTTCCTGATTGCTTTTGGCTTCTTTGTCTTCAATGATTGGCTGACAGCAGGCAAAGGAAAGTTCTCTCAATGAAGTTCTTTTCATGTATCTGCTCTTCTGAATAGATGGGAAATGGTGTTTATGAAGATGCATACCAGCAGACCCCTGGAGAGGAGTTCTTTTGTGTCAAAACTTACTCTGATTGAGAACATTGCTGAGACATTCACAATTCTTTCTCTCAAAGCTTGGAAATTATGTTTCTGCCAAATTCTTTAGAGGCTTTAATAGTCTCTAAATCTGGCAATCATGACTTTGTTGTTGGTTTTGATATTTAGAAACAGAAATTGTTATTCTAAGGCCATGAAACATTGTTGATCTGGAAAATAGAATAAGGAGAAATTAACACACATTTCAGCAAGAGTGTATAGTAATTTTTTAGGAAAAAAATAAATAAAACATTCAGATTGGGTTAAGTCATCGTATTACATGTTCTAAATGAGTAATGCACATATTTCATGTGATAATAGAAACATGAGTAAGATCTCATTTACTATTGTGATGGTCTCACAGGGGAGCCATCTTCATGTTGGATGGGTCTTATAGGTTTATATAATAAAGTGTGTGTGTGTGTGTGTGTGTGTGTGTCAGAGTTTTCCAGAGAACCATAACCAATACATCCACATGCACACATTTTAATGAAATTGTGAAATTTCACATGTACTTGGCTTATAAATTGTGGAGGCTAAGAAACCCCAGGATCAACCAACTGTGTCTGGAGACCCAGCAAAGCTGGCAGGGCTCCCCTCCAGTCACCTGAGCTCAGAGGGAAAGAGCACCACCCACTGGATTCTGATCCTGATCTTAAACAGCCACCGAGCACCTTGTCCCAACCCTGCACAGTCCTGCCACCTAGCTCAGCTGTAATTAGATCTTCAAAAGGCTGTTTCATTTCATCAATCCAGCTACTTCCAGATGGTGGGGGGCACAGTGAAACTAGTGAATCCCATGAGCACTGGCTCATTGTCATACTTCCATTGCTGTAAAATTGTTTCCTTGATGGAGACCAACGTTGTATGGAAGGCCATGCTTGTCAATGAGGCATCTGTATATGTGGTCACCAAGACCTTCACTTGATTTGGAACATCTGGTGGGGATCTGATGTGTAGCTCTATTCCTGAATCAGGTCATGAGCTGGACGCAATGGCTCATACCTGCAATCCCAGCTACTTGGGAGACTGAGGTAGGAAGAACACAAGCTCAGGGCCAGCCTGGGACACTTTCTGAGACCACGTCTCAAAATTAAAAAAAAAAAATTAAAAAGAAAATAAAGGCTGTGGCTCAATGTTGGAGCACCCCTGGGTCTGAGCCTCAGTACTGAAAAAAAAAGATCAGGCTGTGAACCGTCAGTGTTTTCTTTACTACTGCCATTAGAGTTGTTAGCACCTTTAAAGCTAGGAAGATTACAGAGTCATTTCCAGATACTTCAGAACCACTTCAGAAAACTTATCCTCAAAATTCTGTCCCTCTAGAATCACTCTTGGTACCAAAATCTATATTAGTTAAGGTTCTCCAGGAAACAGAAGTAATATTTGTCTATCTATCTGTCTACCTATCTATCTATCTAGTCTACCATCTTCATAAAGAATATATAACTCTTGGTAGAGATTTGTGTAAAATACATATAAATCTATTTATTTTAAGAAATTATCTCATGCGATTACAAAGACTGGGAAGTCTATGAACTGCCATCTGAAAGCCAGGACCTAGGAAATGTGACAGTGTCATCCCAGCCAAGTCTGAAGGTCTAAGAACCAGGAGAGAGGAAGGTGTAGGTTGCAGTCTGAACCCAGTGACCCAAGAACCAGGAGATAGCCTGGTATAAGTTCCAGTCCTAGAGCAGGAGCTCAGACAGGGGATTCCTGTACTGTTTCCTTCCACTCGGGCCCCCAAGGGATTTGATGATGCCCACCCAACCGAGGAAGGAAGTCTGCTTCACAAAGCCATCAGGTCCGAAGTATCCTCACGGACACAGAAATACATCGAGCCAAGTATCTGGAAACCCCACATCCAGTCAGGTTAACACATGACATTTCCCCTCACATATAACCTATGGCAAATGTTGTTTTAAAAAATCTTACCGTTATGGCTCCAAAGAGGGACACTTAAGAACTCTTCCCTTGAAATCGTTTAACATTGATACGTTATCCATGTCATTTACAAGGATCAACTGCTGAACATCTTAGGGGCTTTCTTATCTCAGGGAATACTTAAAACCCAAGAGTACATTTCCTTTGTTCAATAGTTCAGCACCTTTCAAACTTTCAGGGGCACACACATCCCCTGCAGATCTTGTTAAAATGTAAATTCTGATTTACAAGTCCTGACGCAAGCTGAGACGCCGCAGCTCTGAGCCACCAGCCTGCAGCAGAAAAGCAGGAAATGGCGAGTTTGTCTTTTGTGTGTCAGGAGCCTCCTACCTAGGCTAGGAAAATGTGACAAATGGTACAAATTCAAGTTTTCCCTTAGATTATGCAATATCTTTATTTGTCTTCTTTGCAAAAACTGCACCAGCGAACTGGAAACAATTCAGAGGTGCGTTATAAAAGAAAGAAACAAAGACCACATCATTCACTTACAGACATAGTTAACATTATTGCATTACTCAGTGATTTCCAGCCTTCACTCAGCTTCAAAATTATCTCAGAATCCTGCATAAACCGCAGACACAGGGACACACCTCTATTATCAGAAGGTCGTTCTAGGCATTGATATTTTTTTAAAGCTCTCTGGGTGATTCTGAAATACATTCAAACTTTAGAATCTTTGGTTATACACAGTGCAGCTTTTGTACACTCACACAGCTGTGCAAAAACACACTTGTCATTTTTAAGGGAAAACAGAATAACACTTTCCATACATTTATATTATATAGGTCTAGTTCATTAATTTCATATACTGCAGAATTTTAAATGATACGGAATTAGTGACTGCATAGCATTCTCTCGGAGGGATATATACTTTATTGAGCTGGTCAATCTCCTATAGATCATGTTTCTAGTTTTTCCTCTAATAAAAAGAATTGCAGTGAGTATCATCACACCTGCATATTTGACCCCAGTCCTTAGGATAAATTCTCAGCAGTAGAATGCCCAGCAATTTGATGTTACAGAGACATCTAAGTACTACCAGCCCCACTTCATGCAGACTGTAACACACCCTGGCACCATCCCAGCAGCAAGCGAACACAGGGACAGAGGAAAGGAGAAGACCAGATTCTCTGCATGCAGTAGGCACAGGGTTAAGGCACAGTGATCTCTGACAGAGAATCTTTGAGGCCAGGAGTGTAGCTCAGTGGTAGAGCACTTGCCTAGAACATGTGACGCCCTGGGTTTGATTCTTGGCACTAAAATCAATCAATCAGTTGGAGGTGAAAGAGAATCTTAAGAGATTTGATTTAGGGGTATCACTGGCACAGGGGAGCCTGAGAGAGGATGTCACAAATATAGAAAACTCCAATCTCAGGGTGAGCTGAGTGTCTGTCTTGATTCCTCTAGGCTTGGTGTGATATGCATTGCCTGTGGAAACACTGCCTGGCCAGTCTCCTTTGGGGTTACAGATGGTGGTAGCACTGAATCCAACATTATTGTCAATTCCTAATGTAACACAGACCACACATGGACTGGATCATATAAGAAAAAGATCTGGCCCACCAATACAGTGGGAGTGTATACCTTCTGGTTACCCTGATATACAGGCAGTGGCTGACAAGAGTTTCTAGAATAGGTGTGTTTTTTTAAAAAAGTAGAAAGAGGCACTGTATAAATATGAAGGATTTCACTGAAGATATAGGATCTTAGTTTACTTTTAAGGAATATGATTGTAACCCAGAGGGTCAGATGAACAAGCACATGATATCATTGTGTGCTTGGGTTTCAGTGTTACAGAAGGCTCCCTTGTTTTTAATGCCAATGAGAGATAGATATGCGCACACTTTTAGCCAGTAAAATGTTTAAAAATTAATAACATTGGCCCAAGTGATGGCAAAATAGCATAGAATTAGAAAATATTTCAAAATTTTTATCACATTAATTAAAATAAAAAACCAATATGGTTATATCAATAGATTCAAAAAGACTGATAAAATTTAATACCTATTCATAACAGAAATTACTAAAGAAAGAACAACTGGAAATAAAGGACAAGTTACTTTATCTAAAATGACTGCTACCAAAATTATTCCTAATGGTGAAGTGTCAGAACCTTTTTTTTTAAGGAGTAAAATAAAGATAACCATTCTATTCATTTCTATCTACATTATTGATCATTGATTCTGTAAGTAAATGAAATCACAGGCAAACATTCAAGCAGTCATTATTTACTGGTAATATGATTACTTACATTGACAAAGCTCAATGTACATGCTACTCATAACTACAGATTCAACAAGATTACTAAATGCTGTGTCAATATACTTCAGTAGGTAATTAGAAAATATAACAATTATACCATCATCAGAACCAACAAAAATTATAAGAAGTGAGAAATATTGATGCATCAATATAAGCATAAAACTTATTTTGGAGAAGTATGTAAGACTTTAAACAAATACACAAAACATATATATAAATAAAAAGACATAGCATGTCCATAGATAAGATGTTGAAATCGAAACTGCTCTGTGATTCAACAGTTTTACTCCCAGGCATGTGCCTGAGAGAAATTCTCATACATGTGCACTTACTTAATATATTTTAAATTCAATAGAGATTTGCTTACAATGTAAAAATAAAAATAAAATAACTCAACCATCAATAAATAGGATATACATATACACAAAAGTAATACATATTTAGAATGGGATAATATACAGCATTAAAAATAAATAAACTGTGCATATATGTATCAATATGTGTACATCTAAAACAATGTTGATTCAGAAATCAAGGTAATGAGGAAATATACCGAGTGTGAGGCTATGTAAAAATTGAAAGCAAAGAAAATAAGATCATGTGCCTTTCAATGAATACCTTTTAATGTTGTAAACTTCTAAAGCCAGCTATAGCTCGGAAAAATACACACCAAATTCTGAATTGCCATCATCTTCTGGTAAGGAGGAAATATCATGGGTCAGGGATTCAACTGCATGTGTGTTACTTCATTTCCTAAGAAGAAGAGGAGCACAAAATAAACTGGAATGATATTTGTTAAATCTAAGTGATGTTTTAGTCATGTCATTACTTAATTTTGTAATCAGTTCTTGTTCTTAATTTATCCTATCACGTAAGCTTTATCTTCTAGTAAGTGATAACCACCCACACAGCCACACCTCTATCAAAAACTTTCCTGCTTTCAAAACCCTTATCATAGTGTTAGATTTTCAAGTGATGTGCAGTTTGTACATTTCAAGTCTGTTGAAAGATGTGTAACATTCCATATTACAGATGCAAATAAAATCAGCAGAAGAAATTAATGAAAATCAGCCTGTGAAACTGATAAAAAAAAAATCAGTTAATGAAAATCAACAGAAGCAACTGCCTAGAAGTTGCCAGTCCTTCCCATTGTAATCCCCACATGCTTTTGCATCAAAATTGCTCAAGGTTCTTCTGACCAACGAAACTTTAATTGTGGAATAAATAATCAGCTACCTTCATAGTGCTGATGGGACTGTGATGAATTCTGTCAAATGACCTCTAGAATGTTTGGAAAATTTAAAACTAGTCTAAGCACAGATGTACAATCTTCTTAACAAAGAAATCCTCTTCAGGTTAATTGACTTTTCAAAAATCCTGAATATCTGTTCCCAATCTGGTGGCTTATGAATTAATTAGAAAACTTTCACCAGATCTTGTAGCAGAAAAACAGTAATAGGTCCTCTACACACATGACTTTCCTACCAACGTCGTACACTTCTCCATGCAGTACCCACAATGGCTGATAGCACATGGCCGCGCAGAACACATGGTCCCAAATCATCAGAGCTTTGCAAAGGAAAGGACAGCAGGTCACCTGTTGGCACAGTCCTCAAGCAAAGATAGATCATCAATGATGAGGACTAAAGATTGGGATGCCAAGAACTGATAGGGTATATTGCACAATCAAAGTAAATCAAGCAAGAGAGCAGCGGCACCAAGAATCTAGAGGACTCTAGCCCGGAGCGACCAGGAAATGCAAGCACTTGATAGAATCATAGGCCTGAGGTAAAGATTCTCAGTTTTAAGAAAAATGCAGAGGTCCCAGTAACTGGCTCCATGAGACAAGGCACAGAATAGAAGTTGACATCAGAGGAATAATGATCAGAGACTAATAATTTGATACAGCATACTGGACCCATTTCCCAACACATGCATGTACACACACACACACACACACACACACACTTACACACAGGTTTTCAGCCTTTGAAATTTTAGTAACTTTACTAATATTTAGCAATTTCTTTGGGCTAAGATATTATTTCTGATTTAAAATCTCTTATTAAACGCAAATGTGTTTATTTGAGGTTAACAAATAAGGCCTTTAATAGTTATAAGCCAAAGGAAAATAACACTCCCTGAGCCTAGTTTGCACTGCATAAAACCCTCTGAGGTAGCTTTGTTACCCCAGGTGTTGGAAGGACGTCATAGCTCAGAACAAATGTAACTAAGTATGACTAAAGGCTCCATGGTTGTCAGCAGGGATTTAAACTCAGCCACCTGTAACAACTTCTTCAGACTTTCCATCGCATGCTACTTCCTTATTCGAATGATGGAGACTTAGGCTCTGAAATTAGCAGCCAGGAGTATGTGATTTTGATGAGGAGTGAGGAAGGAACAGGCCAAACCAGGGAGCCCCTAACTGTGGACATGGGCGGAATTTGAAGCAGGGCTAGGGCCCCCATAAGGAGATGCCCAGAGTGGAACAGGCCTGTCTCACCATCTGTCTATGGCTGGTCCTGCAGTCAAACCTGATAACCACACAGATTTCCCAAGCAGTTCTTCTGCCAAGATGGTCTAGAGCAGCTGTTTAAAGTCACATTGGCCTTCATCCTGTTCTAATGATCTACACTCCACCAGCATCTCAGAACCCAGCACCCCTTCTCCTTCTCAGCCTATGCTGAGGAAGCAGTGTGCTTTGGAAACCACACACACACACACACACACACACACACACACGCACATGCACACATACACCCACACACACACTGCTTCCCGGCCTATAGTGTGCATCTATAGAAACAGCAGGCAGCATCCAGAAGGGAAACTTGAAGAGCTGTTGCTTGGTCGTGGTTCTGAGATTAGCATCAAAGCCTAAGTAAATAATGTAGTGTTCCTAATCAGAGTCATACAGATAGCAATTAGGGCTGCATTGCAGGGATTACTCATGTAGAGCTCTGTACCTGAGATCAAGCTCAACTAATTTGCCACTCTTATTTTAATGCCATCAATTAGAGAAATAAATTGCCAATAAAAGCTCATCTTCTAAAAGAATTTGTTTTAACCTTTTAGAAAGTACTTGGGGGGAAGCGTAGAGAAGAGCCTCCTAAGTGACTGCTAATTTATCAATGTCAAGAGAGATGGCGTAAACAATGCTCCTCTGAACGACAGCAGAACACTGTACCACATGGGGGGAAAGAGGGGTGCAGAGGTTCCCAGGAGCCTTCCAGAATGACTTCTGCCAGCAATGGAAATACTGTGGTGCCTTTGTTCTTGATTTTGATTCTTTCCATGATTCTGGTTACAGAATTAATTCCATGATTGGTTGCAACCAGAATCATGGAATGAATTAAGTTCATGAACTGAGGTACCACTGCATATGTGAAGTTTGAAAATTAGGTTTAGAGAATAATATTAAAATTAGCTCAGACAAAATGACTGCAATAAGAGGTAGCAGTGAGCATGTGAGCAGAAGTTACTAAACTAGAAGCCCGAAAGAACTGAAGACAAAGGTCCAAATGCAAAGACGGCAGCAATTCCCAAGAAGCAGGAAAGACAGTCTTCGTCCCTTCCCTTTTCATTCCATTGGTTGGTGCTGCCAATATCCAGGGTCTGTCTCCCCTCTTCAGTTTGCAGCTTGCAAGTCAATCATCCAGACCTACCTAGAAACATGCTCCACTAACCTGCTAGGCATTTCGCACTCAAGTTGACGCCACAATTAACTACCAAGGGTAAGGAGGCCAGAGAGACATTGAGGATCTGAGGAGAGGTGAGACCACCAGAGTGACTGGTGTTAGTGAGCGTGGGCTTCAGATCATGCCCTACATAGGGCGCTTCTTGGCATTATCTCCTTGAAGTGAATCATTCCTATTTTATTGATTTGGTTTATGGGGCTAAGTCACTTCCCTAAGGCTGCAGAATTAATGAGTCTCCAGTTTTAGCACCCAGGCATGGCACAAGGCTCTGGGGATAAATACCCAAGTTTTCTTTTGGAGGCGAGGGGATACGACATGGAGAGAAGCAGGAGCACAGGCGGGTTCATGCAGCCCCTTCCAGACCCTGAGGGACACCACCGGCCCACAGCTTTGTGCCCCGCATCCTGTGATTGTCTGGGGAGACATGGAGGATCCAGACTCCTTTAGGAAATCTAAAGGGATGGGGAGGCAAATACACAGTGGCTGCAAAGAAAAATGTGATACACATGTCACAGGTGACAGAGTGCGAGGAGAAAAGTGGAGGGTACAGAGAGGGCTGGTACAGAGAAGCAAGGCAGGAAGAACTGGAGTTGCTGAGGAAAGAGGAGAAAAGAATGACTGGGAGAAACCACGTCTGGGACATGGCCACGGCTGCTTCAGGTGGGGCGGAGCAGAGGAGAGGGCTGGGCCCCCACCACCCGAAGGAGCGGAGCCTGAGGGGCTGGCCAGGACAGACAGTCACAGTGACAAAAAGGCAAAAGGGCAAAGCAGCTCGTCGATGGGTTATGGGATGGTAGAAGATCGTGGGGTGGTGGGATCCCAGCAGAACAAGCCCACGGTCCCCAGGCTGGACGTCAATGGTGCTGGTTGGCAACAGACCAGGCAGAAATGTCCCAGTCGCCATGTTCTTATCCATAGCATAACCCTGGCCACTCAGGCCCCCTTTTCAGAGCAAGACAAGGGTGAGACTCGGAATTTCCCAGGCCCAGGTGATCCCCTGGCTGTGGGGCCCTGAAGGACAGGTCAGGAAGGAGCAGGTGGCCTTGCTGGGCCCCCAGGCCTCGAGTCTTCCTCTCGCCAGGACTTGGTGCCTCTCAGACCTGACACTCCTTCCTCTGTGTCTCAGTCTTCCTGGCAAAGATGAAGGCCATTGAGACCTAGGACAGTCTCATGACTTGCACACTTGTCCAAAGTCTGTCACCCATGGCCCTTGCTTAGAGAGCGAATGCTGGGATAAAATATAAAATAAACATGATGGTTTTCAGCTCTGAAAAGAATTTCCCTAGTCAGTCAGCCAGGCCTCCTGATTATACAGCAGTCAACTTCAAGTCCCCAAGACAGGGATGAATTCCTTAATCCATCATTATTTGAAGAATATATCCCACAGATACTAAAAAAGAGGCTAACGTTCATTGTGATTTTCACCATGATGTCCTAGAAGGCCAGAGTCCCTAAGGTAATGGTGGCAAGCCAGACTGTAACCCCAAAGCACTTATTTATCACAAAATGCCAGCGCCGAATTTAAACCTAAATACTCGATGCTGGGATGATTTGACTCAGTGCCAAGAGCACACCTTCTCAGCGCTGCTTCTGCCTTGACTTCCCAAGGTGCACTCCAAGTGTATACACACGCATGTAGCATTATAAATGAATGAATGCTTCCCAACTAGACTGTGTGCACCTTGAAGGGAAGGAGCAGGTCTGGCTTGTTGGTTTCTGTGTCTATGATCACAGCAGTGTTCTTGGGACAGAACAGACAACAACAGCAAAATACAATGTGGATGATCGAATGTACAAATGGATAGACAACACCACCCCCATCCTCAATGCAGGAACCCTACTGTGCCTCAGGGGATTCCAAGCATCCGGACTTCTTCTGTACCTAATGCCCTGCATGGTTCAGACATCTAGAGAAAGACAAACTGATTAAAGCCAGTGCTGGAAGGACTGGTGTGGACCAGATTAATTTAGGGTTTATCAATTTTCTTATTTTGTCTAATGTAGTCAGAACTAAGCAATTTCTTTTTGTCTCAGGCTTTGTGAAGAAACAACATGCATTATTTAAAGAGCAACAACAAAAATAAACCCTTGTAAGTATTGCACATCCATTTGCAAGCAGAAGATTAATATGTACTAAGGCCTGGGATATGAAAAAGCCGGCAGTGAAATGCAAACCTGGCTGGAAGAAACTGCCTTCCTTCTTGGATAAGGGTCACAAGAGACTGGAGAGCAAATTATTTTCTTAACTCTGGGTCCTTCAGGGCACCAAAGCTTTCTGAAAAGGATTACATATCACAGAAAGCATTAATGTACCTTATTATTCCACTTCTCTCTGATGAATTCTCTGGAATCAATAAAGGTGCTTAACAGTTGAGAATTTCATTAGGCTGCACTGCAATACCAGGAATATCTTAGATTTATGTAATACCTATCTTCAGCAGGTCCTTCTGAGGACAGACAGGTACTCCTGCTGTGCGAACCCAGCAAATCATGTCCTTCTGGGGTGGTTTTCTCCTTTGGGCTGATGGAGCTCTGGGCAGGAAAGAGCTTATGCAAATATTACAAGCTTCCTTTTTGTCTACCTTGCCATTTGTGCATTTTAAAAATATGCGATGCCACTAATATGCATTCTGAAAGATGAGGGGAATAGCTTCTACTCTTTGAAGAGGACTCCACTTAATATTTAGCTGGGAAGATGAGACACGGAGACAAGGGAAGAGGGAAAGCTGAACAACTCTTCAAAGGCACGAATGTAGTCAGCCTTTTGAGCAATTATTTCCTGACAGTGAAGCTGAGAGCTCAGAGTTGTGCATTTCCCTTCCCATCATGGCTGCTGTATTCTGGGAAGGAAAAAGTTGAGCTTTAAGGGAAGAAATCTGATTGGCAGAAAAGTATATGAAGACCGTTCCAAGAAGCATCTAAAGGTGGCCTATTGTTTAGTTACTCCTGCATTTTTTTCCTCTTTTTTTTTTTTGAGACAGTCTTACTATGTAGTTCAGGCTGGCCATGAACTCACTGTGTAGCCCAGGCTGGCCTTGAACTTACGGCAATCCACCTGCTTCAGCCTCCCAAGTTCTGGAATTAAAGGCATGTGCCACCACACTCAGCTTCTTTTTTTAATTATTATTTTAATGTAATTCAAGTAAATATTAATAAAGAAAGTGTAAAAAAGGCACTCTGCTTACTTCTATGAAACATTTTTTTTAAATTTCATAGCAAAAGAATTAGAAAATAAGTTAATACACTGCATGCCATAATCTTAAAAGAATGACCAAAATGTTACCAAGAGTCTAAGTCATAGACAAAAAAGAAACAAATAATAGTACAAAACTTTCATCTCAGTGAACTAAGAGAAATTAGTAACATAAATGAAGCCAATTAACCTACATGTGGAAATATTTTTGAAACAACAATGGAGAATTTAGAGAAATATTTGAATTTTTCCCTACTTCTTATTTCTCTATCTTCTAGGCATCCACCCAAAAGAATTAGAGTCATCATATTATAGGGATACATGAATACCCACGTTTATAGCAGATCTATAATAGCTAGATCTTGGAATCAGCATATATATCCATTAAGAGATGCGTGAATAAGGAAAACGTGGTATTTATACACAATGGAGCACTGCGGTGCCACAGTGAAAGATAAACTTGAGACATTCACGGGTAAATGGATGCAACTTGAGAACATAATATCAAGTGAAATGTTAGGCACTAAATAGTTCATGGCTTCTCTCATATTAGAAACTCAAAATATATACATACATAAATAAGAATTGTGCATTTCTTGCAATACTTGTCTATTTTAAACCCATTCATGAAATTATCAATTATGAAAGGTAAAGACCAGAAAGAACATCACCAAATAAAAAAGGCACATGGAGGTCAATGTTCTATCAATGCTGGAGTGTCAATCTGAGGTGAAGATGTGCTATAGAAAGTTTTTTCCCTTTATTTTGTAAACTATACAGTCACGAGAGATCCTGTGGCAAGACTTACTGCTCTGTGATTTACTCATCCTTTGATCTCTTAATTGTTCTATAGTCTTTGGGTAAAACAACCTGCTACAACACAAGGCTTAGCATCAAACAAGTCTTCTGTGAGCCCTACTAATCACGTGTAGTTAGTCAAACACACAAAAGCCTCTCATTTATAAAGCCGAGCCACATAAACCTCAACCCCATCCACATCATTGCATTCATCTGGCGGAACTGACAATAAAAACCTACTTTTCTGAAACCCTGTGTAGTGCTCAGTTGTGAGTTGTATTGCAGCCCAGAGTCAAGCTGATTTTCTGTAACATGAATGCTCTCAACAAAGCACAACTCACAGAAAATAGAGGCAATTACCTGAATGAGACCACCCAAGACGCTGCCATGGGCAGTGGGGGAGAGCCAGAGGAGGGCTGACGAGTTGGGTTCGGTCACGCATATTTGTTCAACATTTAGGGTTTTCTTTGCTCGTAATCACAGTGCTTCCCTAGAATGTGCACATTTAGAGATGGACAGTGCATGTACTCCATTTTAGAGGGGTTTCTTTTTTCTCAAGTGCTCTGAAAATACAGGAAGCACTCTGACGACGTCTGTAGCTTCGGTCCTACCGACCTGCACGGAGCAAGGTGTCCGTCCCAGTCTTATCCCAGGACACTCCACCCTGGGTCTTCTCGTCTTGTTTGTGCCTGCTGGCCTGCCTGTCATTTTCTGAGGGTTATTAGAAAGATTATAGTCAAATCTATCAGGAAACTTTGACAGCTTGATAAACACCCCCTCTTCCACCTCCATACTAATTAATTTCAGTTCTAATCACTTTATTCTTTGTGTGAAACAAAACATCTAAATTTGTTCCTCATAGTCTTTGTCTACCTTCAGATTCCTAAAAATACCTCGATATATGCATAAACATAAGGTTCTGAGAAGCAAGTTTTATCTCCATCAACTCTTAACATTTTTCAACTTGAAATTTTCACTGGCAGAAAAATCAGATGCAAAACATTTTCCTTTTGGCCAAGGAATCATTTCCCATAGCTTTGTGATGCTGCTGATTCAAAGTAAATTTTCTTATTTTGGCTTCAGATTACATTAGTTGCATCATTTGTTTATTTTTTCTTTGAGATCCATTTTGTCTGCTTTTGCTGTTTCCTGAATACATTTCTTACTAGCAAAAAGCCCTAAATGAAGAACCAAATTTTAACCTTAGCAGGCTTCAAGTCAGTGATGTCTGAATTTTGTTTGCTGATAGGAATAGGTTTTTTAGTAGGGAGAAGTAAGCATCAAATCATAAAAAGGGGTGATTGTCCCCTGATCATGAGCTTACCATCAAACTTGTAAGGAAGCTTGTCAGCAGCCACCTAAATGCCTGGATTGTGTGTTATCAAAACAAAAGCAGCAGAAAGCACTATAGCTACATCTAGGACCTTCCTAGAAATGCTGAACAAGACTTTAGTCAACCCTCCCTCCTACTTCTTAAATGAAACGCCAGGGAAGTGTCTAAGTAACAACTCAGGGAACAGCACACCTTAGAAAAAAGAGCATTGGGCAGTAAGTCAGGGAACCTGGATTTCATTCCCTGAGTTCCTACCAATGTAAGCACTTGAGCTCTGACTGGTCTTACCATCTTTCTGCTTCTTCACTTGTGGAAAGAAAAGTCGATACAGTGATACAATAATTCTAAGACGCTTGCCAGTGAAAAGGAATAACAAAAATTAGAGTCTGAGCTTCTTGCTCTTTGCATTATGCAAATCTATCAGCATGAGGACAGGGTAAGGACAGGGAGGAGCAGATTCCAACACCCGCCTAGCTGCCGGCCCTGAGGGTGGAGGGAGAGTGCAGAGCTCTAGGGCAGGCAAAGGGTGAGGAGCTCCTCCTGCACAACCGAGAGTAGAGAGGCCAGCATGGGCACAGTGAAGGCGACTGCCACAGTGGACTTCTTCCTGGGATTCTGGCCAATATGTCTTAAGATTGAGAGGACTCTCTGGGGCAGATGGATGAAATAGCCTCACTTCTGTACTCCTGTGTGTGGGGAAGCACCCAGATGACTCTCCTTGACTCTCCTTGAAAAGAAGAGCAACTATCTCCATTTTGGATAAACTTGGCCCTATCACCATGTATTGATATGTACAGAGCTGGCTGGGCTATTTCTTTGTCCTTTCATTTAGCTTTAAGCAATGTAAACCGTGCCGGCTGAGGAGCTGATGTGTAATCTCTGAAGCAAAGTGACAGGTCAGTGTTACCCCGCCCAGTGACTCCCCAAATACATGGTTGAGCCAGGCAGGATGGAGAGTCCTGCTCCACGCTGTCAGCTGGGACTGAGCCTCGTGAAAAAGGCTGAAGCACCGACCCCAAATTATTAGCTACTACATCAGCTGTCATGCAGATTGCTCTCTCTGCATTTCTTGCCCTCTGCATACTGCAGAGGTGACCTCAGACAGCCTACCTAACTCACCTCACAGTAGTCACTGCAGTTACGTATTTCCCGCCACTCTCACTGTCACTCATCCCCAAGCCACTCCCCTCATGGAAAATAAATAAAACTTGTCTTGGGCTCTGGGTGTGGCCTTTGTCCCAGTGAACACCATCTTGGCTGGACTTAGGACCCCTTGGCTCCCCACAACTGTACATACGTCTTAGTGTCTTTATTCTCGCCTCAGGTTGCACTGGAAGTGGTAGGCTGGAATTAACTCCCTAGAATTCCAATAACTTCTCAAAGGAATTACAAATATAAACCTTCCTGGACTGTGATGAGGATGACAAATGGTTCTCTATGTGATAGATTCTGCCAGTCTGGGGCTTAGCTATCTGCAACATGACATCTGCCCAACTTGGTACCAGACCCAGAGAAACAACTTAGCTCTCCAAGAGTAACCTCTGTGGTTTCCTTCTCATTCCAGAGATAAACCTCCCGCTCCCTTTTTGCACATGTACTGAGCCCTCTCCAATCCCAAAACTCCACAACCACCCAAGCCTCCACCCTCAGCCCCTAGTAAATCTGTCTCCTGTTTTACACAGGCAGATGCTCCTTCAAATCAGCTGTTAATATGTCATTTTGCCCACCTCCCCAAACTCCTCCCCCAGCCAAAACTGATAAAAGTAACTACATTTCTTTGTTCTTGCTGAGGGTTTCTGCACCCCCTGACCCATGAAACTCTCCCATACCCTCCACATTAAAGGCCTCCTCCTTATCTCTCTCGCTTTCATTTTCTCTGCTCCCTTCAGATTGAGTGCCCCCAAAAATACTCAATCACTCTATACTATGGATTTCATTAGAATACCAAAATCCAATCAATTTGGTTTCATTAATGGTTGAATAAAATTGTTGGTCTTTATCTAACTGAGACTAATTGCTTTAATGGTTGACAAAGTTATGATTTCTATGAATATTCCTTGTAGTTTTCTATAAAAATGTTTGCTTTGCACATTTGGCAAACCAGGAAGGCATTAGTACTGCTTACTAAATGTATGAATAGGGTTCTGATTTAACATATGGATTATGTGAAATCTTGCCATAGAAGATTCCATAGCATGAGGAAGGTGTCTGAATGATAGAGCCTTCCTTCTCCTCCTCCTCTTCCTTCTTTTTCAGTACTGGGAATGGAACCTAGGGCCTTCACTCTAAGCTATTTCCTCAGCCCTTTTGTTTTTTTATTTTTGAGATAAGGGCTCACTAAGTCCCTCAAGTTGGGCTCACATTTACGATTTATGATCCTCCTGCCCAAGCCTTCCAGAACGCTGGGATTATAGGCATGTGCCACCACACCCGGCAGAGACCTTCACTTTACAGACACTCTGCACATCTTCCTGCTTCTCTTCCAGTCTTTGGATTGGTGTCCTTTCTAACTGAACATACATTTCTTTCTCTTTTTCCCCAAAGTGTTACCTCTCTCAGAATGAAAGAGCACGCTGGCCATGAGGGGATAGTGTTTGACTTCATATTTTGTTTTTCTCACCTCCCTGCTTTTAAAGCTTCCAAGCACAATGCTGTCTTGGTAGAATGTCAGTCTCAGGCTGGTGAGAGCACGTCAGGTCCACATGGAAGAGTAGGATTCTTGCCTTGAACTCTTCTTGATCCTATCTGAGGTAAGAATTTTTGCGATGTGGTAGAGCTAGCTTCAAGTCTGTCATTCATTTGAAAATAGATAACAATCTCGAGATACCCACCTTTTTAGCTTGAGCGGTAACTGGCATCCCTGGAGACAGGAAAGCAGTCCAGGACCTACCCAGCCTGGACCATTTAATTATGAACAGGATTTGTAACTCAGCTTTGAGCCTATCGTCTTCACATTGTAGGTTCTTACACTATGACTGAGGTTTGGGAATAAGTAGATAGATGAAGTTGAAAGGGAAAATTCTCGTAAGGGATGAAGACAGATTCTCTGGAAGATCTTGTTCTGTATGTGAATAAAGGAAATAATTTTCCATACATGTTTTCACACGCAAGGAGAGTAATTTGCCCATTTTGGGCTTTATTTCCATTTTCATTCTTCCTTAAATGAGGAGGTATCTAATGCAGTTTGTCTAATTGGTGACATGTCAGCTCTACACTCTTCCTTTAAAGATGCAGTAGCATAGGGCTAGAGATTTAGCTCAGCAGCACAAGGGCTTGCCTGTAAGCACAAAGTCCTGAGTTTGATCCCTGGTATCAAAAAAAAGAAAAAATGCAGTAGCATTAAAGTAATTAGGGTAGGAAATTTTTGCTTTCCTGTTATTTGCTAAACAAATCTTACCCAGAATCTTTCCTACATCTGGCCCCAAATAGTGTTAGCTCATTCCTGTATAATTATTAAAGCGTGCCCTTTCCTGTCCAAGTGTCCTGGGTCGGACTTTGAATGACATAGGTACCACAGCTTTGCCATGTGGATGCCCACCCATCTTGATGACCTTGATCCAGATGAGGACTTTAAACTTCTCTTTTGCCTGTGTGCGTAACTAACTCCTGAAATTAAAAAATTAAAAAAATTTTAAAAACCTTCCCCATCATAAGTATCCATTACCTGGGTCCAAAGTCAAGTCAGAAATAGACTTTATTTCCCCTGTTTGCCACAACTATCGCCAGCTAGGTCTGAGGCGTGGGTTGTGGTCTTAAAGCGAAACTCTCCTGGATGATCACTGTAGGCTGTGGTGGTGTGGTCTTGGGTGTCAGTCATCTACCCCGTGATGGCTGTGAGCAGCAGCTGATCAAAACAGCAGTCACAGCCACTGCAGAAAACTGGATCTGACTACATCGATATCCTGAAATGTGAACGTGAGGGTAGACTGGACTCCCAGCTTCTCTTCTTAATGCTTCTGTCTGCCCCAATCATCTCTTTATCCTTTGTTCTCCATACCCACAAGACACATGAAGGAACCATTCCATTTTGGCTAAGGGTTGAATTAGGAATACACCTGCTGTCTAGCATTGAATCACTTGAAGAAGTGTTAAGTTGTTGTTGAACTGCTTTATACTCTCTGGAGTCTGGTAGGTTCCTTGTTTCTCTATTTATTATTCTGCCACCAAGCAACATGAAAAATTCACTCGATTGTTACGGAGGGCTAAGTCATTGCTTTAAGCCCTAGGTCTGTTTGATTGGTGACTTGAACTTGCCACTGACATGCTGGCAGCACTCAGGAATCAAGGTCCCACTTGCCCTGCTCCTAAGGGGAATAATCCATACAAATCTAGTTTATCTTTCAAATTTTCCCACCTTGTGTCTTTCTATGCCCATAACTTAAAACTGGAAACTTCAAAATGGACCCACTCTTTAAATAGTGATATGCCAACCAGAGTTCTTAGTGGTTGGCAGGGATATATTTAAAGATGGCAGAATCAAGGCTACAATAACAAAATGCAGGTGGCTGAAAAACAGCCAGGCTTCCATAGGAAGCAGCTTGTGTGAAATCATGCCAGAATATTTGTGAGCTTTTTCTTGTCACCTTGTGAGTCAAAAAACACAAACTAGCAGTACAGATTATAATGTCATAACATTAGAACTGCCTCTATTATAGTAGTGATCATCAGTGATGGTCAATTTATATAAAAACGCTTTCCATATGTAACTTTACAATTCTTTCAACACCACGATGCAGCATTCTTATCTTCACTTGCTAATGAGGTTCGAGACTCGTTTGAAGCTAGAACTCTACGTATGCAAGTCCTAAGGTTCATCCATTTTTGGAGAACAGTAAGTTATGGAACTTTCTGGAATTGTATAAAGAAGTAATGGCAAGCTGTCCTAGGTAGTAGTTGAACGAAAGTAATTTAGCACATTTTTAGTGCATTTTAGATCTTTAGCACATTTTCCTGAAGAAAGATCACTTTTTTGAAATGCATTTATTTTGTAAAAAGGACAAGTAAACTGATCTCACATATTTAGTTATCTGGGGTCCAAGTTCCTGTGTACCAGCTCTTGGGGCCTTTTCTGCTGGCGACAACCAAGATGCAGTACACATGCATACCAGTTCTAGATGACAAAGGCAAGTATTATGCACTGCAAACATGTGCCAGCAATTTTAAAAGCAACAAATTATAGGAGAATTAGATAATATAGACACACAAGTGAAAAAGAATCAACTGAAGTTTTTCTACCCAGAGATAATTAATATTAATATTTGGGCATACTTGCCCTTGAGGGCATTTCCTTGTGCACGTTTCTGGGCATTTTGAGTTTATCTTCCTTAAGATAATCATAGTAGAAAGTCTTATAAAGACTTAATTCCTATAATCTACATGTACTTGTGAAAATACCAGGGGTTTATGCATGTATGAAAATGTTCACCCACAGTTAATGTGTAATACCAGTACCAGTGCTACGTCATCAGTTTTTTTTAATGTCTTTAGTTATGATTAAAAATGTTAATCAGCTCTATGACAACATGTTCATGTGTACAAATGCATCCATGTGAAACTATCTTCACTATGTAAACCCACATTTCTCAAAGGAAAAATTAACAAGTATGCTGGAAACAACCTTATGTGGAGTATTCGAGGGGCGAAAAAAAGAATGAGAGAGAGAGATTTTCCAAGAAAAATCTAAGCACTTTAATCACTTGAAAAACTCAGCTCTGGAGCCTCGGCAACTCTTCCCCTGGGTCAGAACTTCCTCTCCTTTTCTGGTCCATCTCCCTCGTTGTAACAGCACCTGGGGAAGGTGTGGATTCACCTTGGGTCAGCAGACACAGTATTCCATGCCACAGCTGTGTTTTGTTGTTAAAGTTTTCTGGCCAGGGGCTTGTGAACATCGTTTGGATGGTTGGTTTGGTGACACTATGAGTAATCTAACTTTCTCTCCCATCTTCTCCTTTTGCAGAGTTTTCATTACTCCATCTTTAACATCAGGTTAGATCTTCCACAACCAACTGTTCTCCGAAGAAAAATATGATTACCAAGGAAGTCTGGCAGTGAGCCTCGACACTTTGCAGGACACGTGTACCTGTCCTCTTTGAGAGTTAACTGTTTACAAGGAAATTACAATTCTAGAGCCAATTCTTTCACACGGAAAGGTAACATAAGATCTAGACTCACCTGGTTGGAGCAGGTCTGTAGTCCTCTGGATGGCAGAGCCTCCCCAGCTGCAGGGTCAGGAGAACAGCTTCTCAGATACACTTGAAGTGAAGGTACCACTCACAGCCCCACAAGTACAGTTCTTACAAAAGAAAGCACCCCAAGGACATGAAAAAACCTTTCATCACTTTGAAAACCTTTATTACTGTTAAGAAGTAGACCTTCTGTACCTCCTAATGATTTTATTAAGTACTAAGCAAACTGAACAGGCCCCTTTTTAGTGCCCAAAATAAGTTACCTGACTTTTAAACCTCTCTAAAGATAATAGATAGATGGGAAATTACATAGAGTGTCCATAAAAATAAGGGTAATTAGATGCTCTTTTTATTTTCCAAAGGTGATACCACTCATTTGCAATTCTCACTTAGGATGCAAATTGGACCTGACTTTACAGAGAATCAGACCCAAAGCAAACATCCTAAAAATATGTTAGTATCCAGTCAATAGGCGAGGCAAATGGGTACAATGCTGAGCTGACCTTTAATGGAAGCTACATGTTCTTTATGCAGCATCTCCAGGATTAGTCAAACACCTATTCTAGATAATTGGCCAACAAGAAAATGGGGTTTGAGTCCCTGGGACCTTGAGAGATTTGGGATCACTTGCGTGTTTCTCTGTAAAGATGAGCACACGCCCAACTCACAGGCAGAAGAGCATGTTTCCAGTTATTTGGCCAGCTGTGCAGAACACTTGCACTGAGCTACGTGTATTGGGCTGAATGTTTGTGTCTCCTAATATCCACACACTGAATCCCTGATAACACTATGATAGTATTGGGAGGTGGGGCCTCCCAATTAGGTCATGAGTGCGGAGTTCTCATGAATGCTATGTGTGCCCTAATAAGAAAAGACCAGCGAGTTACCTTACTCTCTCTCTACCAGAAGAAGATTCAACAAGAAGTCAGCCATTGTGGTGGTCAAGGTGTGTTGTGAACTTCATTGGCTTTGGGACCCACCCACGGGATTAAGAAAGCACACTTCTGAGCGTATGTGGGTTGGTCATGGAGGCATGATCTTGGGGACCTGTATCTGGTCCCTAGCCCCTGCCTCTCTGACACCAGTCCCTCGTTCTGCTTCCTGTCCTCCATGAACTAAGCAGCTTTGCTCTACCATGGTTTTTTGCCATGATGTTTTTGCCTTGGGGCTAGCTGGCCATAATCCTGAAACCATGAACCAAATTAAACTTCTCCTGTTTTAGACTCTGGGTGTGGAGTACTGTATCCCACAATAGGAAAACTGACTAACACAGCTGCCTTCATCAAAATCCAAATATGCTCCCCCTGGTCTCAGGCGTTAGATATTCAGCTATGAAAAACTTTTTCAGTTATTTATAATCCACCGAGGCTGTAGTACTTAGTTAGAGTGTCCTGAACTAAACGGTTAGCCCGATTTTCTTCCTCCATCCCAATTGTGACCAGCCATATGGGTCTCTGCGTGCTTTGAGCCTGTACATATAGATTCCGTGACCTTGGTCTACCTCAGCTGGAAGTACATCTGCAGTAGACAGTGGACAGTTCCACCCATCCCTCTGCCCATCATCAACTTCACCAACTCTCATGTTACTCAGAAAACACTGCTGGTTTGGCTAAGTTATATTTTCCAAAAGTGACCCACATTATTTTCCAGTGTGACTTTGACACTCCTCCTGTTGAGTGCTGGAGAGTCAATATTCTTGTCTTTAAATATGAAATGGACTTTGTCATCACCATGACCAGGAAAGTATGCTAGATATAACACTATAGCTTTTAAGGGTAGATCACAAAAGTGCTATCCACACCTGCCTTGTTTTGGAGCACTTAGTCTTCAAACCCAGATCCACAAAGAGAAACCAAACTAGCCAATCCAGAGAAGCCACATGGTGAATTCACATGTAAGTGTCCCGGCTGAGAGCCAACTGCCATTTATGCAACACCTCCAGATGACACCTTCCCAACCACTGACTCAGCCACTGTCCCTGAGTCTCCCCAAATGGGCCCCAGACATGTAGAGAACAGACAAGTCATTCCTATCCAAATTCTGTTTTTCTTTCATGTTTTTTTTACTACATTAGCACACATTTGAAATGCATGAAGTTTACTTTCATTCTAGAGAGTAGGCACATGCACATAACACAGCTTCATTCTTTTTTCATTCTCTTGCCCCATTCACCCACCTGCCTACCTCTGTCTATAAATTCCTTTTCCCTGTTTTCATTCTTACTGTTATTGTTTTTAAATTTAATTTTATTGTTCATTATTAAGTTTATTGGTACAAGTTAGATATACATAATGATTGCAGTTGACATAGGGAATTTGTACCTGTACACGATATATCTTAGTTCTTCTTTTTTCCCCATTCCCTTCCCCTCCCTTCAGTCCCTTTTCCTCCTTACTTACAAAGATTTGTTTCCATTTTATCCTTTTTTTCTCATTTTTTTCTTTTCCCTTTTTTCCTCCCCACCCCCCACCCAGTTCCCCTTTCCTTTTGAACAATTTCTTTCTATTTCACAGTATCTATTATATATTTTGGTTCTTACTTACATTTTCAGTTTCTCACACCAGCGAGACAGTGTGATATTTACATGTGTATCCATTTTATTTCACTTAAGAGTATGGTCTAAAGGTCTACCCATTTAGCTATAAATGTCTCAAATGATCTTTTTTATGGCTGAGAAAAAAATTGTATTAAAAAATGCCAAATTTTTTAGCAAATTCACTATTGAATTCTGTAAGAAATTTAAAGGTCTTTTTTTACATCTGATTTTATTTCTAAAGTTGAAAAAAATACGGAACACTTTACAAATTTCCTTGTCATCCTTGCAGGGGCCATGCTAATCTTCCCTGTATCTTTCAGTTTTAGTATATGTGCTGCTGAAGTGAGCACTAGAGAATATCTAATGCTAATACTCTTCAAACTCTTTAATGAAATTAAAAGGGAATCGATACTCCCAAACTTATGATTGGAAGCAAGCATTATTCTGATACCAAAACCAGAGAAAGATCTAACCAAAAAAGAGAATTACAAGTCAACCTCCCTAGTTAATATAGATGCAAAAATCCTCAATAAGATACTGGCAAACAGAATGCAGCAAATCATCAAGATTATGAAGCAAGATTCATCCCAAGAATGCAGGGATGGTTCAACACATGCAAATCAATAAATGTAATGCACCATATTTATAGAGCCAGAGGCAAAAATCACAGGATTATCTCAATGGATGCAGAAAAAGCATTTGACAAAGTCTAAAACTCATTCATGATTAAAAACCCCTATAGAAAATCAGAGTAGATGGTCTTTATCTCAATCTGATAAAAGTCACTCATAACAAATCAACAACTAACATCATACTAAATGGTGCAAAAGTAAAAGCTTTCACACTAAAATCAAGAACAAGGACCTCCACTATCACCACTTCTATTCAATATAGTTCTGGAAACATTACCCAGAGCAATTAGACAAGAGAAAGAAATAAAGAGAATAAAGAGAAAAGAAAGAAGTTAAATCGTTATTTACAGATGACATTATACTCTACATAGAAGACCCCAAAAACTCCACCCAAAGGTTTCTAGATTTAATAACCAAATTTAGTCACACAGCTGGATACAAAGTCAGCACTCAAACGTCAATAGCTTTCCTGTACACAAATAGCAAACTCACTGAGAGAAAAATTAGGGGAAACACCCCTTTCATAATGGCACCAAAAAAATGAAATAGGGATCAATCTAGCAAAGGAAGTAAAACATCTCTACATTGAAAACTATGGTACTCTTTAAAAAAAAAAAAAGGAGATTGAAGAGGATATCTGAAAATAGAAAGATATTCCTTGCTTTTGGGTTGAAAGAACCAACATAGTAAGAATGGCCATACTTCCAACATTATTAGACAGATTTAATGCAATTCTAATCCAAACACCATTAGTATACCACACAGAACTAAAGAAAACATACCTAAAATTCAGTTGGAACTGGAAGAGACCTAGAATAGCAAAAACAATTCTGTGTGACAAATTCAAGGCAGGGGGCATCACTTGAAAATGTACTAGAAAGCTACTGTGATAAAAAAAAAAAAGCATGATACTGGCAAAAAAAAATAAAGACTTGAGGATTAATGGAACAGATTAGAAGATACAGAAACAATTCCAAACACACTCAGCTGCATGATCTTGGACAAGAGGGGCCAAACATGTTCACTGGGAGAAAGACAGCCTCTTTAATGTATGGTGCTGGAAAAACTGACTTTCCACATGTCAAAAACTAAAACTAGACCCATGTCTATCATCATGCACTAAACTAAATTCAAAATGGATCAGAGATCTAAATATTAAAGCAAAAATCTAGAACTCTTGAGGACATTGATGTAGGCAAAGACTTCATGAACAAAGCCCAGCGACATGACAAAGAATCAACAACTGGGGTCTCATCTCATCTTATTAAAAAGCTTTTGCAGAGCAAAATAAATCACCAACAGAGTGAAAAAACAACCCATGGAGTGGGGAAAATCTTAGTCAGTTGTTCCTCAGACAAGGGACTAATATCTAGAACATACAAAGAATTGAAAAAAGTCAGACTCCCACCTAATTTAAAGACTCAATCCATAAATGGGCATCTGAAATGAATAGACACTTCTAAACTGAAGTAGAAGAGATGGCAAATAAATACATGAAAACATGTTCACCATCACTGATCATTTGAGAGATGCAACTTAAGACAATGCTGAACATCTCACTCCAGAAAGAATGGCTACTATCAAGAAATCAACCAATAAGAAAGGTAGTGGGTTGTGGGCAAAAAGAAACTTTTCTTCACTGTTGGTGGGAATGTAGACTGGTGCAACCACTGTGGAAATCAGTGTGGAGATTCCTCAAGAAGCTAGGACAAAAGGTCCCATTTGCCCCAGCTCTTCCCCTTCTTGGTACCTTCCTGAAAGAAAAGCATCATGCCACAGCAATGTATGTGCACCCATGTTTATAGCACCACAGTCTGTAATAGCTAAACTTTGGAAACAACACAAATACCCATCCAAATTCTTGACCCACAGAATCTTGAGTCGAATCAAATACTTGTTCTATGCCATTAAATTCTGCAGTGTTTTGTGACACAGCGGTAGTAACTGAAACACTGACAGAGCCTCAATTTGACTTCCTTGTGAGTCCTGAAACAGAAAATTGTATTCCACCCTGAGATTACTTTCATGGATCATAAAAACCCTAAAGTCCCCACAGTTTCAAGCTTCAGGGGAGAGCCAACCAGGAATTACATGAGCTCGGAGAGGCTCACAGTAAAGACTTGGCCCTCATCTGCAGCAGGCATTTTTAAAAGTAAATAAAAGTCCACGTTATCCTTACCTAAAGCAATTTCTCAGTGCTAATGCCTTGAAGGATTGATTGTATTCTCTTTGAAGAAAACCTTAAAAACAGCTGCACCCTCCCTGCCTTATCCAGATGCGCAGGAACTCGCTAACTCACGACCCCTCCCACTCTCCGCGTCCCCATGCCAGAGGAGCTAAGTGCTCACCCAGACCTTCAGGAAGTGATTACTAAATCACTGAATGCTTCAAAGGCCTGGGCTACTGGTAATAACACTCATAGTGGCATTACTTAATTATCGCAAGAGAAGCTTCCTCCTGCTCCAGGCTCTTTACCGAGCTGAGAAGCCACCAATGTCCTCTTCCCAACAACCTCACGTGAGTAACGCCTCAAACTATTCTTTGGCTTTCTTTTTCTTCTTTGTAGAGGTCTGTGTCTCAAGGGGTTACCCCACCTATGGTGTTTCATTCGCATCCAGGGGACCAGGCCAGCCTCTCCTCACACAGCTTGTCCCTGAGCCCTCTTCTGCAGAGTTGGACGATAAACAAAGCCCACAGTGCAGGTGCCCCTGTCAACCCCAGTGAGGCAAAGGTCTCTTCAATTTCCTTTACTCATCGATCTCCTCTGCGAGAGTGACGATAAGTAATTTCCTCCTACATCGGCTACAGGGAAAGCACATCTTGTTCGGAAGGAGACACTTGCTCCTGAAGAGGGCAGCTGATTCTAATCCCCAGGAGTCAGAGAAGCAATCAAAGCAGGAAGCAGGTACAAGGCTGTCAAGTTTCTGAACCATCAAACAGGTCCCTCTTAGGATCAGCTTGTCTTGGAGGCCAAAGGGAAACATTTGATAAAAAATAGACTTTCAGTGAGAACAGAAAAGACACTTTGTGATAGATGGAAGTCCCCCTCAGGAAAACAGAAAAAGAGTTCAAAGGCCAAAGAATAATTTAGGACAAAGCAAAAACTACAAGTAGGAGCCGGGCATGGTGGCGCACACCTTTAATCCCAGCACTTGGGAGGCTGAAGTAGATGGAGCATTGTGAGTTCGAGGCCCACTTTGGCTACAACGTGAGCACAAGGATGGCCTGAGCTACACAGTGCGACCCTGCCTCAAAAAAAACCAGGGCCGGGAGTTTGGCTCAGTGGCTTAAGTGCCTGCCCTGGCAGGCGTGAGGCTATGAGTTCGATCCCCGGTGCAGCAAAAAAAAAAAAAAAAAAAAACTACAAGTAGGAGTAAAATCTCAAGGTACCAGTACAAAGTTGGTCACAGTTTAGTACTATCTGCTTGAGTTCAGCCAAGTTTTCTTTAATCCAAAGGCATATAGATATTATTCAAGTCCCAGCCTAAGGGACAGTAGTATAGATGTGTTTTGCTGAGGTTTCGTCCCTCATTATGGACCATATTTGGGCACTTTCAATCATGTTTGATATACAGAGAAGAGCACTAAACTAGATATCAGAATATTCTGGTACTTACACTAATTCTATTGAAAAGAACCCTGGTGTCCAGTAGTGATTCCTGGCCACGGGGACCTCTACACAATTGACTCAACCTCTCTTTTCTTCTCATTAGAAAAGTCTACAATATCTCAAGATTTCTCTGAATTCCTGAACAGGAACAAAAGTTCTTATGCTACTCTGTCTTGGGTTTGTCTTTCAATATGTGTTTGCCCTTCTAAACCATTCCAACCCAACGAATAAAATCCAGGCTCTTCTCCAACCCATCAAATACCCGCTTTCATCAAGCATTTTGAGAGAGGAGGACCGTGCATCACAGCAAGGCTCTCTGCTGCACTCCTTACCACCCTAAATTCTCCAGGTCCTCAACTATGGACCCACTGTGTGCCCTCCCTTCCCTCTTCTGTCTTTTCTAAAGAACATCAGCTGACTCTTTACCCCCATTTTCTGCTTCTGTCGTTATGCAAATACAAGGTTCTAAGGACAGTTCTGCAAGTAACTGAGGGAATGATGGCAACTGGAAGGTAACACAAGGCTTGTTCTCTCTGCCCAGCAGCAATGAGAAAGATGTGGCCCATCTTGGTGTTTGTTTCTCATCTTCCAAATACCAGGGCTGGGCTGTGATCCCCCACCTTGGCATTCTCCACGCACCCTCTGAGAAACCAACGCTGCATGAGGAAAAGAAATGTCAGCATATTGGCATCTGGGCTAATGAACAGATCTGCTAATTGTGTTTTGCACGAAATGTGAAATTCAAGGAAAACACTAGAGGATATTAGCATTGCTAAGTGGTGTCCTGTGCCATTTTTAAAAGTATGTCCATTGCTTCTCTGCCACTAATCATCTGTGAATTTTTGTGTAATTAGTTGACATAGACTAGCGTCAGTCTTCTCAACCCTGCACTTGTGACATACTATGATTAATCTTGGTGATCCATAACGTACACTGCAACCACTTTGGACAACTGCTTGGTGATCTATACTAAAGATCAAGCAATGCCTTATAACCTATACTTCTACTCCTAGGTGTAAACTACAAAGAAATGCATACATGTGTCTACCAAAAATTATAAGAATGTTCATAACAGCACTCTTCATAGAAACCCTATAGCAGGTTCAATGATGCCCCCAAAGAAATAGCTATATCTTAATCCCTGGAGCCACTGAATATGGCTTGATTTGGGGAAAGAGTCTTTGCAGATGTAATTAAATTAGGAATCTTGAGATGAGGTCATCTTGGATTACCTGAATGGGCTTTGAATCCAATGACAAGTGACCTTGTGAGGGACAGAAGAAAGCAAGGACACTAACAAGGAGAAGGTGAGGCCATGTGAAGACTGAGGCAGGGGTTGGAGTGGTGGGACCACAAGCCAGGAACACCTACAAACACCAGGAACTAGAAGAGACAAGGCAGGGCTCTCCCCTGTACCTTCAAGATGGAGCACAGCCCTTTCATCACCTTAATATTAGACTTACAGCTCCCAGGACGGTAAGAAAATAATTTCTGTTGTTACAGTAGCCCCAGGAAATTCATACAAGTCCCAAACTGAAAACTATCCACATATTTATGAACACCAGTATGATGTATGTCTTACCTTGTTTTGCATTTCTCTAACAAAATTCCTAATGCTGGGTGATTTATACATAAAAGAGGTCTATTTAGCTCACAGTTCTGTGCGTCTAAGAGCATGATACCAGCATTGGCTCCTAGTGAGCACACGATGGTAGATAGCAT
This sequence comes from Dasyprocta punctata, assembly GCA_004363535.1. Taxonomy (NCBI): domain Eukaryota; kingdom Metazoa; phylum Chordata; class Mammalia; order Rodentia; family Dasyproctidae; genus Dasyprocta; species Dasyprocta punctata. The sequence continues at coordinate 2,653 of RJWM01017522.1, read as the reverse complement.
CTTATGGCATGGGCAGGCTAAAAAAAGATTCAGTCATAGGAGAAGAGGCAAAAGGGCAAGGCAGAGAAGCCAAAATCACTTCACAACAACCTGTGGTCACAGTAACCAATGCACTCACACAAGATCTGAGCCACTTCTTGCCGATGGTCATTAGTACCTTCTGAAGCTGGTGTCCCTCATAACCTAATTACTTCCGCCAAGCCTCAGCATTTACGGTTTCTGTCACTTCCCAATACCATTACACCAGGGACCAGGACTTCAGTACATACTCTTCAGGGGAAACCACAACCACATTGAAGTGATAGATGAACAGCATGGTCACACAACAGAACACAGCAACAGAAAAGAACGAACAGTGCAGAGATAGCTAATCAGAATGGTGCTAAACTGAAGAAATCAGACTCAAAGCACATGATGTATGATCATAGTCACATAAAGTTCAAAACCAGAGGAAGGGTCACCTGTGCTAGAAGATACTCATGGAGTGGGCTTTAGCAAGGGAGGCTGTTGGCAAGGAGTCACAAGGAGCCCCAGGGGGCAGAAATGGTCTACTTCATGATCTGGGTGTGAACTGCAAATGCTTATTTTACAGAAATACATTAAGTTGTATATTTAAGATGTATCCATTTGGGGGGAGTACTGAGAATCGAACTCAGAACCTCACAATTTGACAGGCAGGCACTGTGTCAACTGAGCTAAATCCCAAGTCCAAGATTTATACATGCTATTTATATGCATTCACTTTCAAAAAGTTTTTTAAGCTATGGTTTTAATCTTCAGTTATTACTCAGGGCATTAAAAATTTGAGTCACAAGGGCTTCTGCAAGACTTGGAGGCAGTGTGGAAATGGGATGGCTGGTAGTGGTAGTTACATGAGGAGCACTTAGGAAGTTTAAGGCAGAATTACTGCATATGTAGCTAAAGTCACAGGCTCAGCAACTGTCACAGGATAGTTCTTCAGGTTTGAAATATTCACACCTAAAAATTACAAAAGTCCATCAAGTGGAAACTTTACTTGGAAGGCATTCAAATGTGACCACACAAATGCCAAGTTGGCAGGAACTGGTTTATGTCTCCCAATCGGTTCATAGTATTTACTTTATAAATTTATAAATTCACCTCCTTCAAGGAGTCGCCCTTGTTGCAGACAGAGATATGACACAATTTATCGTATCAACCTTGTGTTGATGTTTAGTTTGCATTGTATTCATCACAATGTCTCTGTACATGCTCTTGTTTCTGTATGTGTATAGTAAGAGCCTATTCAGATTTGAAGCACGTTTAAGCATTTAGCTTAGATTACGTTGCCTAAAAACTGACACAGGGATGAAGATTCCCATACAAGAGATTTCTGAAGGAGATGATCCTGAAGGAGATGGCTAAGGGGATGTGGGACATGGACAGGGTAAGGGAGGAAGCCGAGAGCAGTGGGTGCCAGGCACATCCTGCAGAGGGTGTCCTCAGCTTGGTCCCAGAGGGAGTTCTGCTGGGTAGATTACACCTTAGAGTCCCCAAAGGGTCTGAAGTTGCGTACTTATTCTCATCCTGTCTTTGGCTATGAGACAAAAAAGCTCCATAAGTTCCAAGGCAGCTTCTGTTGAAGAAGTCGTGTTAGACTCCGAACCAACCCAAAGCTGTAGGAGGTGCAGCCAAACAGGAAGCAACCCAGAGGGAGGTGAGTGGGGTCAGAAACAGTGTCCACTGCAGGCCCTAACCTCTTGTCTCCGTGACATCCCTACATTCAGCTTGGCAAGGTGCCCTCTGGAGCCTTTCTTTCTCTCCCCTGCTCTGGGATGGGCAGAGGAGCGGTGAAGCTCTCTGTTCCCCGAGGTCCACCCACAAACTTTGGCTGGGCCCCTCCAAACCTATCAAAGCCCGGGAGGAAGTGAAGGTGGCAGTGCAGGGCCCACAGCCCTTTCTCCGACACGGGTCCACATGTAGCTCTCCACTTCCTCCTGTCTGAGATAGATTAAGTGGCAACTGAGAGCTCCCTACCTGTGGTCAGTAGTCTGGATTACAATCCTGCCCCCCATTGCACTTTCTGTAGGCTTTTTGCAAATTACTGAGCCTCTCTGTACCTTTCTTTCCCAATTTTAAAATGGGAGTCACAGTCATGTCTACTTTCTAGGGTTGTTTTGAGGGTCAGATGCATTAAGTGTAATTAGACATATAAATTATGGAAAGCCTTTAGAGCAGGAACAACTCAGTGATCTTTCACCACCCCTTTCCAGATACTTTTTATTACTGTCGTTCAGGCACTCTGTCCAATAGCAAAGACATATAAAACTCATGCTCTGATACCCCTCACCTTGTTTGTACTACTAGTATATTACACTTTCTCTTGCAGAGAATTCTCCTGACTTTTGGCACTACAGAACCTGAATCCAGCTCTAGAAACAAACTGTAACTTTTCTTAGGCTTTGTGTCTTAGCAACAAACTTAAGTACAACAGAGGGAGCAGAGGAAAGTGACTGAAACCCAACGTGTGTTCCATTTGTACAAGGAAGAATACTGCAAGATTTTCACCTTTGTCCGCACCGTCGTCCTTATCAACTTTGTCAGCGCCATCTACCACACCACGGTTATTACCACCAACTCTGTCAAGACCACCAGCACGGCCATCTGCATCCACATCACCGTTCCCACCTGCACC